>JNDP01001091.1:0-29620 GCA_000696975.1 Apophysomyces trapeziformis B9324 | reverse complement strand
TGCGCCGTATGTATTCGATGTAAGGTTTCGTCTCTCTTATGCAAGAATGGTTATTCGTAGAGTGGCTGGAAAGAGAAAGAGGAAGAGGAAGGGGAAGCTGGGAGAGACAAACAAATAATATGATATTAATATAGCAAGTCGGAAACACGAAGAGAACAGGCTTCAACTTGACGTAAAGACAAAAGTTAAAGAAAAAGAGCGACAAAAGCAAAAGTAGTGTGAGTTATACAAATGAAGACTATCAAGGTAGCTATCCAACTCTTGTCCATAAATATTGAGCATAATACTTAACTTGCTAACAGCTACCTTCCATCGTAGAGATCTAACGACAAAAAGCCTTAGAATTTCATATAGGGATCAAGCAGGAAGTACAAATGTCAAAAAAAAAAAAAAAAAAGAGACGGTGTACTTTCGTATCTCTGGTTACATACTGGAAAATCAGTGTACCATAGGCTTTGCATGAACCTAACAACTTAGATCCGGACAGTTAAGCAAACCAGGAAGAAAAGCAACAAAGTAAACGGCCAGCTTTTTGATAGTCCATCTTCAAGAAAACTTGCCCGTATCTGGCAAAAGAATAATTGTGTAACCATATCACGAAAAATGCCAAAAGATATTTGCGGGTTATGTGGATCGAACACATGACCTTTAGATCTTCAGTCTAACGCTCTCCCAACTGAGCTAAACCCGCTTTCGATGTTTTTTGCATATATTAAACATATACAGACTAAGTCTTCTGACAAACAATTGTGTTTGTCGATATGTTAATAAGAAAAATACTTTGTTTTATCATTGTCCTATCTTATACTTAATTTCAAAGTATTCTGTAACATATATTCCTTTTAGTTGCTCTCATATTTTGTTACTTTTTATATAGTTATATATTTAATTTTTAAATTTCAAAGTTTGAACTTTTTTTTTCGTTATTAATATAAGTACGAAGATCATAGTTATTTAATGAATAAGGTTCTGCAAAAGCAGCAAAGAGTTAGAACTATAATGGAACCAAGCTGAAATAGTTAGTTTGATCCTTTTCTAGAACTGAACCAGAACTAAAACTATTTTTCACATGAGCTAATTAGTATAATTCCAAACTGACTAGTTTAATCAGAAGAAAAAGAAGTAATCAAGATTCGAAAACCAATAACTAGTTTGTAAAACGTTGGTTTAGTCGATTCTATATATACAAGTGCAAGAGTTACAATGGTAAAAAGCAACGTTGAAATGGTGTTAACATTGCTGGAACAGTTCTCTAATTTACAAAGCATCTCTATACAACCGACAATGCTCAAACAGTCCTCTAATTTACAGACATGTTTATACAAACTAGTAATGACGAAGTGTTGCTCATTTCATCATCAGAGTGTTGAGTAAAACGCAAAGCAAAAGTTTATTTTGGTTAATTCTAGATGATTGAAAATCTTAGCCTAATTTTAATGTAAAACACTTTTCAGACTATGATGACCGTACTTTGTATAGAAAATACACTCTTTTTACCATAACCATACTATATAGGTTTTATACTCCTTTATTCTCTAATAAAACGGTTATTTATGTACTTTTTTTTTGTTTTCGTTTTTTGTTCGATTAGCTTTTGGTTCGTTCTAGCAAAAAATTGAGAAGAACTGAACCATGCGGAATCCTATGCCTGTTAGTACTAAAACTGAACCTTATTTTCTTCTTATTTGATTCAATTCGCTTTCCGAGCTAACTATCATCACAGTCGTTTCTTACTTGATCCATTGCTCTTTTGAAAATATTGTTTTCTTATCCCACAAAATTTAACGGACATAACCTTTCTCATTTATATATACAAATTAGATATTATCCGTTACAATGCATGCTTTCTTAGCATATCTTTTATCAACATCGATTATATACTAAGTTTTTTTTAGCTTTAAACTAAACATGCTGTTCGCTTCATCTGCCCTTGTTCGATTATATTATTCACTCAACCTTATTTTTCTTTATTTCCTTCTCTGTCGAAATCTATTCTTCAAATTTGTTTCAGCTACAGAATGCTTAAGTTAACCACACTATTTACTTAATTTACAGTACTGAAAGCCCTTGTAAAGGCGTGATTTTGGATAAGATTTTGATAGCAGTGTAGTAATTCATGGTTTCATGATAGTTGAAAGTAACCGAGCACCAGGCGCCATTAACCTCTGACGACACAAGTAAAAGGTAACTTGGGTTGTTTTAAACGAAAATAGTAAGGCCAACGACTTGACTACGGAAAGTCACTTGATATGTTGATTAACTATAACCAATTAGGGGATAACAGAGATAAGTTTCAAGTGATGAGCATGGCTTGAAATGGGCAGGTCATAACTGGGTCGACATCTTTAACCCAGAGCCCGGCACAACAGGCCTAACACACTAAGGCCCGGCCATTGACCCCATGGGCCATATTAGGCGGGCTAACTTTATCGCCTGCAACCCGACCCACTGGGGCTCGCCCACCAGACATCTGGTCAGGCCGGGGTCAAATTCTGAGCCCTAGTGATGAGGGTTCTTGATAAAGTCTTGACATTAATCTCTTGTTTGCCTCGTATAATTCAGGTGCTTAGAAAGTTCTTACAATGTTTATTAAGCTAGCTAAAAGAAGTACAACAACAACCAAAAAAAAAAAAAAAAAAAAAAAAAGAGGAGAGGACACTATCGGCAATGTCCTACTCCTGTAAACGTTTTGAAGCTGATGCCACTATCTAAGAAGACAACTATCAGCTTTATCTTTAATAGGTAGAAAGCTGATTTGACCCTCCATAATCGTATATGTCTTTTTCCGTTGTTCTTTTTCCTTAAGCTCAATGTTGCCGCTGTATATATTCGAACTGAATGTGAGATTCTCGGACATTTGGTTAATTGCCTAAATGTGGCTAGCAGTCAAGAGATCTTTTCTTTTCTCAGGAATTTAGTGTCTATCCCTGGCGGGACAGCCAATATTGTACGCTGGCATATACACCTGCCCACGCCCATTTCCACATTCACTGTCACTTGTCTCGTTTGTCTCTGGTTCGCTATTTTGCACTGGCGCACCATTGGTACCGTTAAACTTACTAAAATATCTCTTTTGTCTAGCCCGAAAACAAGCTGCTATTGCCGTCCAAAATGGGCGTTTTATGGCTTTTGCCTTGATGTCCGGATCAACGACGATACTGGCAATCGGTCATAATAGAAGGAACATGTTTGAGAAAAGCGTGACTTGGCTGGAAAGTAGGAAACTTACTCTGAACCTGCGCAATCTATCAGGCTCCAAAATTTTGTACCAAATCTTCAGCACCTTTGTCCTCACTGGATTTTCTATGCAACAAAGCTTTTAAACTGTTACTTCGCTGATTAAGAGTATTGGTACACTCCATGAATGAAATTTTCACTATATCCAAAGTTATGGTTTCTCTCGGCCTAAGGCTTCGTGCCTCAGTACTGATATGGACTCGGTAGCTCTTGATGTACAATCATGGATATGTCTCTGATACACGGCGTTGAGATCAGTTTGGGGGAGTTTGAAATACAGCAATAAAGACATTGACATTGTGAAGACCTGTCCGTGGGTTCTACGGCAATTTCTCCGTGAGAAAGCAAACAAGTCATCTCTCGAATGTGCAATCACACGGGCGTGACAAGCTCTATTTGAATGTTACTAAATGCGTCTTCCTCTGGAAGATATTTCGCATTACGGGCTTCTAGTCACTCGTAAACTTTCCATGCATCATTGAAGTGCGCATTCATCTTGCCGCTAACCAGTTTTCATCTTTACCAATGGAATCGAGCTGGGCCTACAGATCGATGCCGACGTCGCAGAAAGCCTTCAGCGTTTCTCCAGTTTCATGTGGTGGGATATGTTCACGAACGTTGACAATCGTTCCTCATACCTCGTAGCGTTGCCGGCATCGTTGGTGACAGCAGCTGTGTTACTGATGTTTTCGTGCTTTTCTATCCGTCCAAGATAATATCGTATTCGGTATGTAAAAACTCGGTAAGACGATAGCATGGCGCGACAGAATGTTAATATGTTCGTTCAGAAGACAAGTCCTGTACAAACTCTTCCGGTAAAATATCACCATTTTAAAATTGCGATTTCGGTGTCATGAAGACGGCATTCCGCTCCCGGAATGAGCATCTTCTGCCCGCCACTGGCGATATCCGGGTAC
Source organism: Apophysomyces trapeziformis B9324 (assembly GCA_000696975.1). Taxonomy (NCBI): domain Eukaryota; kingdom Fungi; phylum Mucoromycota; class Mucoromycetes; order Mucorales; family Mucoraceae; genus Apophysomyces; species Apophysomyces trapeziformis. The sequence continues at coordinate 25,466 of JNDP01001091.1, read as the reverse complement.
TGCAAAGCTAATGCATCACCGTGGGCATGGGTTCATATATAAATGCCGCATTTGTCTGAACAAAGGTCAAAGGCACGGAATCGCTACAAGGCAGAATGCGGATGTGGAATATGGTATTCGAGTTCACTGGTTATGAAACAGGAGGAGACCGGACGGACGATGACGACGTCGAACCAATTTCCACTTCAACAAAGCTAAGGAGCAACTGCTTCGTTCCGACTGATCTCACTGGCCCCATATCAACCCAGAGGTCTCTGATAGATGGAGACAGGGAAAAGGCATTCTTGAAAAATTTTGGTTCGTACACCTACAGCCTCCTACGGTGTGCTATTTGTCGGTATGGACGAGATGCATTTAGTTGGACACGGATTCTCAAAACAGCTGCGGAAACGCATTGTGCGAAAAAGTTTAGAAAGAAGCACAGGTTGTATTCACAAACCTCGGTTAAGCAGTCAATCCAAGAGGAGATAGTAGAGGCTGGCAAATACATCCCGACTATATTGAACAGCAGCTGGAAAAACGTAGAGAAGGCATCGAGATATTCGCGAGCGGTTGGATGGATAGACTTTCTTCACTTCACCTACCTGGCATAGTTGTTTAGCACGTAACCGATCCAAATAGTCAAAAAGGCAGTTTTGTGTTAACTAGAAGCATGCACATCGGCAGAGCAGTGGACATTAGCCAGCAGCGATTTGCGAAAGATAAAAAGTGCAGTGAATGCATGGAAACATGAGTAGCACAGACTATACTGTAACCCAACATTACCTATCGCGCATCACTGCCATAGTCAAGCATCTACGACCACTTCGCGGCATCAGTGTAAGGCCAATGGAAAGGGTAATCTGGGAGCGTAAGTCTATCATCAGGTCGAACTTTCAAGCAGGCCAAAACGCGGCAAAATGTTATGCACTTGTTGATGGCATCGCGCCATTCCACAAGATTGTACGAAGAAAACACTCTAAACCTTAGCAGTTGTCAACTTAGAGAGCGTGACATTATAGCTGTCGAGTCAGACGATCCAGACTCTCCGGCATTTTAGAATCTCTTGAAGAGACATCCATATTCGTGGCCTCAGCGGTGACGATCTTGATCTCCAGCACCTGCTGCGTAGATTCTGGCCGATCTACAGTACAGACACTCTCGCCATCGAAGAGAAGTTATTAAAGGCATCTCGCCCTGTAGGAACCTGATGGATAGGCTCGGGGGTCTGCTTTCTAATTGTACAATCTACTAGTGAAAAGCTTTGTATTGGCAACGTGGAAGTGCTCGACAAAATAAGGAACTTGTGGCAATACATGCGGAATCCTCTCTTGAAAATATTTACATGGCGATTATCGTTTATATCTAGCATCGTACTCACCATATGATATGATCGACCTCGATCCGTATTTACAAACCAAACACTTACAATCGTTAGCCTGTCGTACCTATAAACCATCCAGTGAGTGCTGACTATGCATAATGCAGCAGAAGATATTGTATGTATAACTGTACGGATATGTGCAATATCAGGGACAGGCAAAGGGCGTTTAAAAACTGCGCATTATGTATATATGGGGTCAAAGCAACTATTAAAGGGCACCGTCGAGCCATCGTTTTATACAGTCAAATTCCCGACAACATCAAAGCTGTCAGCATGCAATAATTTGAGGAATTTGCTAACTCACTGCAGACATAGCTGCGCAAGGATATGTTATATTCGGGGCTGCTAGGCTTCTGATATCCAACTCTTGGCCAACTATGGATGCTCAGTCTATGGATTAGCGAAGTTTGTCAAAGTATGGTTTTCTATCTGACGAGCAAGGCACCAGATGTACCTAGCAGCAGCACTGTCGTTCCCAATCAGTTCCTTGAGGAATAAAGTGATGGTCACAATAACTCCATGGAACAGGAGCAATAGGAAGGCAAATGCATAGTATTGTTTTTGTTTTCAATTTATGACTTCTCTTTTCAGAACCCTCAGTGCTTTCCAGCTTATCCACGTCCACCATTGCTCAAACCGGCGGAATTCAGAGGCTATCGACACCAAGAAGCGCCAACAAGTGGGAAGCAAACAAACCAAAGTATTCGAAGATCAGCCATAAACTGATATGGTTCCATAATGAGTTGTACCCGATGACTTGAAGGTAAGAAAAAAACCACTCAATAGTGTTATAGACGATATAGATAAGGAAACAAATCTTTAGTGTCAGTCAAAGAGCTAGACATAATAGGATATTGTCTTCAGTATTAGAATCAGCTAAAAGGCTGAACTGACATGAAGAGGTTCTTGAATGTTCTCTTAAAATTAGTAATTTGGTTTCCAAATGTCGACTATGATAAAAAACGCAGCTTAATCCATCGTCAGGTTAAAACATTGTAGTGATTTTCACAGTGAGATTCTCTATGCAATATTCTAATACAGGCCTTACAGTGGAACCCGAACCTCTCCTATACGTTTGAAACTGATTTTCAATGAAAGGTTTATAGCTATATTGTCCAACCAAACCTAGGGCCGCCGCAACTGTTAGAAATCATCAATGAAACCATTCTTAAAGATGTTGAAGAATGTTGCTCAGTGTATGCACTGCATATTGCTATTTCATTTGCTATCATCACCTTCACAGTTGCGAGGGTCTCCTCACCTTGCGTGCCAGAAAGCGCTTTCATCGGCCATTGGCCTCCACTGACGTGGAGAATAAGTGTTGACTTATCTAACATGAATCGATTTTATAATTCCCAATTAGGGTCTGGTGATTTGGCGACAGATAGTTGATTCATGCGAATATCATTTCATTGAAAGGGATTTTACCGCGGGCACTCCTTCCCCAAGTTGTTTGAGCGCCCGTTATGATAAATTAAGCGCCGTTTGACATATTGTCCAGTAAGAATAGTAGCAGAGAAGTGGAGGAATACAGCACAGGTACCGTTGCAGTCTTGGATTGCGTCGTCATCGTCCGTCCGGTCTCCTCCTGTTTCATAACCAGTGAACTCGAATACCATATTCCACATCCGCATTCTGCCTTGTAGCGATTCCGTGCCTTTGACCTTTGTTCAGACAAATGCGGCATTTATATATGAACCCATGCCCACGGTGATGCATTAGCTTTGCAGTACCCGGATATCGCCAGTGGCGGGCAGAAGATGCTCATTCCGGGAGCGGAATGCCGTCTTCATGACACCGAAATCGCAATTTTAAAATGGTGATATTTTACCGGAAGAGTTTGTACAGGACTTGTCTTCTGAACGAACATATTAACATTCTGTCGCGCCATGCTATCGTCTTACCGAGTTTTTACATACCGAATACGATATTATCTTGGACGGATAGAAAAGCACGAAAACATCAGTAACACAGCTGCTGTCACCAACGATGCCGGCAACGCTACGAGGTATGAGGAACGATTGTCAACGTTCGTGAACATATCCCACCACATGAAACTGGAGAAACGCTGAAGGCTTTCTGCGACGTCGGCATCGATCTGTAGGCCCAGCTCGATTCCATTGGTAAAGATGAAAACTGGTTAGCGGCAAGATGAATGCGCACTTCAATGATGCATGGAAAGTTTACGAGTGACTAGAAGCCCGTAATGCGAAATATCTTCCAGAGGAAGACGCATTTAGTAACATTCAAATAGAGCTTGTCACGCCCGTGTGATTGCACATTCGAGAGATGACTTGTTTGCTTTCTCACGGAGAAATTGCCGTAGAACCCACGGACAGGTCTTCACAATGTCAATGTCTTTATTGCTGTATTTCAAACTCCCCCAAACTGATCTCAACGCCGTGTATCAGAGACATATCCATGATTGTACATCAAGAGCTACCGAGTCCATATCAGTACTGAGGCACGAAGCCTTAGGCCGAGAGAAACCATAACTTTGGATATAGTGAAAATTTCATTCATGGAGTGTACCAATACTCTTAATCAGCGAAGTAACAGTTTAAAAGCTTTGTTGCATAGAAAATCCAGTGAGGACAAAGGTGCTGAAGATTTGGTACAAAATTTTGGAGCCTGATAGATTGCGCAGGTTCAGAGTAAGTTTCCTACTTTCCAGCCAAGTCACGCTTTTCTCAAACATGTTCCTTCTATTATGACCGATTGCCAGTATCGTCGTTGATCCGGACATCAAGGCAAAAGCCATAAAACGCCCATTTTGGACGGCAATAGCAGCTTGTTTTCGGGCTAGACAAAAGAGATATTTTAGTAAGTTTAACGGTACCAATGGTGCGCCAGTGCAAAATAGCGAACCAGAGACAAACGAGACAAGTGACAGTGAATGTGGAAATGGGCGTGGGCAGGTGTATATGCCAGCGTACAATATTGGCTGTCCCGCCAGGGATAGACACTAAATTCCTGAGAAAAGAAAAGATCTCTTGACTGCTAGCCACATTTAGGCAATTAACCAAATGTCCGAGAATCTCACATTCAGTTCGAATATATACAGCGGCAACATTGAGCTTAAGGAAAAAGAACAACGGAAAAAGACATATACGATTATGGAGGGTCAAATCAGCTTTCTACCTATTAAAGATAAAGCTGATAGTTGTCTTCTTAGATAGTGGCATCAGCTTCAAAACGTTTACAGGAGTAGGACATTGCCGATAGTGTCCTCTCCTCTTTTTTTTTTTTTTTTTTTTTTTTTTTTTTTTTTTTTTTTTTTTTTTTTTTTTTGGTTGTTGTTGTACTTCTTTTAGCTAGCTTAATAAACATTGTAAGAACTTTCTAAGCACCTGAATTATACGAGGCAAACAAGAGATTAATGTCAAGACTTTATCAAGAACCCTCATCACTAGGGCTCAGAATTTGACCCCGGCCTGACCAGATGTCTGGTGGGCGAGCCCCAGTGGGTCGGGTTGCAGGCGATAAAGTTAGCCCGCCTAATATGGCCCATGGGGTCAATGGCCGGGCCTTAGTGTGTTAGGCCTGTTGTGCCGGGCTCTGGGTTAAAGATGTCGACCCAGTTATGACCTGCCCATTTCAAGCCATGCTCATCACTTGAAACTTATCTCTGTTATCCCCTAATTGGTTATAGTTAATCAACATATCAAGTGACTTTCCGTAGTCAAGTCGTTGGCCTTACTATTTTCGTTTAAAACAACCCAAGTTACCTTTTACTTGTGTCGTCAGAGGTTAATGGCGCCTGGTGCTCGGTTACTTTCAACTATCATGAAACCATGAATTACTACACTGCTATCAAAATCTTATCCAAAATCACGCCTTTACAAGGGCTTTCAGTACTGTAAATTAAGTAAATAGTGTGGTTAACTTAAGCATTCTGTAGCTGAAACAAATTTGAAGAATAGATTTCGACAGAGAAGGAAATAAAGAAAAATAAGGTTGAGTGAATAATATAATCGAACAAGGGCAGATGAAGCGAACAGCATGTTTAGTTTAAAGCTAAAAAAAACTTAGTATATAATCGATGTTGATAAAAGATATGCTAAGAAAGCATGCATTGTAACGGATAATATCTAATTTGTATATATAAATGAGAAAGGTTATGTCCGTTAAATTTTGTGGGATAAGAAAACAATATTTTCAAAAGAGCAATGGATCAAGTAAGAAACGACTGTGATGATAGTTAGCTCGGAAAGCGAATTGAATCAAATAAGAAGAAAATAAGGTTCAGTTTTAGTACTAACAGGCATAGGATTCCGCATGGTTCAGTTCTTCTCAATTTTTTGCTAGAACGAACCAAAAGCTAATCGAACAAAAAACGAAAACAAAAAAAAAGTACATAAATAACCGTTTTATTAGAGAATAAAGGAGTATAAAACCTATATAGTATGGTTATGGTAAAAAGAGTGTATTTTCTATACAAAGTACGGTCATCATAGTCTGAAAAGTGTTTTACATTAAAATTAGGCTAAGATTTTCAATCATCTAGAATTAACCAAAATAAACTTTTGCTTTGCGTTTTACTCAACACTCTGATGATGAAATGAGCAACACTTCGTCATTACTAGTTTGTATAAACATGTCTGTAAATTAGAGGACTGTTTGAGCATTGTCGGTTGTATAGAGATGCTTTGTAAATTAGAGAACTGTTCCAGCAATGTTAACACCATTTCAACGTTGCTTTTTACCATTGTAACTCTTGCACTTGTATATATAGAATCGACTAAACCAACGTTTTACAAACTAGTTATTGGTTTTCGAATCTTGATTACTTCTTTTTCTTCTGATTAAACTAGTCAGTTTGGAATTATACTAATTAGCTCATGTGAAAAATAGTTTTAGTTCTGGTTCAGTTCTAGAAAAGGATCAAACTAACTATTTCAGCTTGGTTCCATTATAGTTCTAACTCTTTGCTGCTTTTGCAGAACCTTATTCATTAAATAACTATGATCTTCGTACTTATATTAATAACGAAAAAAAAAGTTCAAACTTTGAAATTTAAAAATTAAATATATAACTATATAAAAAGTAACAAAATATGAGAGCAACTAAAAGGAATATATGTTACAGAATACTTTGAAATTAAGTATAAGATAGGACAATGATAAAACAAAGTATTTTTCTTATTAACATATCGACAAACACAATTGTTTGTCAGAAGACTTAGTCTGTATATGTTTAATATATGCAAAAAACATCGAAAGCGGGTTTAGCTCAGTTGGGAGAGCGTTAGACTGAAGATCTAAAGGTCATGTGTTCGATCCACATAACCCGCAAATATCTTTTGGCATTTTTCGTGATATGGTTACACAATTATTCTTTTGCCAGATACGGGCAAGTTTTCTTGAAGATGGACTATCAAAAAGCTGGCCGTTTACTTTGTTGCTTTTCTTCCTGGTTTGCTTAACTGTCCGGATCTAAGTTGTTAGGTTCATGCAAAGCCTATGGTACACTGATTTTCCAGTATGTAACCAGAGATACGAAAGTACACCGTCTCTTTTTTTTTTTTTTTTTTGACATTTGTACTTCCTGCTTGATCCCTATATGAAATTCTAAGGCTTTTTGTCGTTAGATCTCTACGATGGAAGGTAGCTGTTAGCAAGTTAAGTATTATGCTCAATATTTATGGACAAGAGTTGGATAGCTACCTTGATAGTCTTCATTTGTATAACTCACACTACTTTTGCTTTTGTCGCTCTTTTTCTTTAACTTTTGTCTTTACGTCAAGTTGAAGCCTGTTCTCTTCGTGTTTCCGACTTGCTATATTAATATCATATTATTTGTTTGTCTCTCCCAGCTTCCCCTTCCTCTTCCTCTTTCTCTTTCCAGCCACTCTACGAATAACCATTCTTGCATAAGAGAGACGAAACCTTACATCGAATACATACGGCGCACTGACCCGTTGAAAGTGCATCCCTAATCTCATCCTTCCCCGCGGTGAATGTTGAGTTGCTGTCAAAGCGGTTAGCTGGTGACATGAATACGAAAAATTTCGTAATGAACAAAATAAAATGAAAGTCTTCTTGCGTTGCACGCGTAAAAAGCTTACCAATAATTTTATTCTATTAGACATAAGAAAAGGAAAGTAATGTGTTTCGCTCGATAAAATTAACAGTAATGTGTGCTGCTTATGAGCAAAGTATAAATTTGGTTAGAAGTTGAGAATTATATAAATTTTGAACAACATAGAGGATGAATCGTGGAGTATCTTATACGTAAGGAATGAATACATGCATACTAAGTGATAACTGAGCGAGATGGTACTGCTTAGCACAGTGAAGGAATCTGACTCATAAACCTGACAAGCTCTTGTGGAGTCGCACATCGAAGCAAATTACTTTCAACGTGGGCGTCAATTTCCTATACAAGCCATGTAAGATTCCTTTCGAAAGAAAGAACTATTAAGACAACACATACCAAAAGGACATCTTTTGCGCTAGGGCGTGTAGAGGGATCTTCATCTAGCAGCCATGCCACTAGACCACGCATATACATCGACGGGTAGCTGTAGGTGAACGTTGGGCTCGGTTCTGTTGCGATCACGTCAAACAATTCCTCCTCATCCCTAATAAGGTAATGAGGAGGTACACGGTCCATCATTTCGATTACGGTAATGCCCAATGACCACATGTCTATCTTTTCATCGTAATATTCTTCGCGAATAACCTCGGGGGCCATCCTAAAATAGGAGGTTATTCACAATGTTAAGCGTTAGCGGAGCTACCATTTTGTGGTTCCAAGGCGATCACAATTTCGGCGTGCAATGCGAGCGGATAGTCCAAAGTCAGCTGCTCCACATGAATCAGAAAAACGTGCAATGAAGTATGGTGAAATATATTACCAAGCTTTATTTCGCCATTCCAACCGACCAAAAGATTCTCACACTTGACGTCACGATGCAGCAAGCCTTTCGAATGGAGATGATAAAGAGCTTTCAGGGTCTCGCATGTAATATAGATGGCGTATTCTTCTGGAATGCCTCGCTGACAAAGGATCGCAAATACTGAGCATTTCATTAAGTCCATTGCGATCCAGATATCGTCACGACATATGGTCACTTCCCGAAGCTTAATTAAGTTGGTGTGACCACTGGCCATGATACGCAATTCACGCAGGATAGCCGCTCGATACTCCTGATCCGGGTCGAGTCTGCAGCGTTTGATGGCCAGTCGGACGTTAGGATTTTTTCGGTAGGTTGCACGGATCACAGCACCATTCACACTTTTTTTTCATGGAGAACATGAGCAAAAGGGAGCAAGTAGTAATTCAAGTCTTACCCAGTGCCGATTTCCTTGAAGTCGGAGTATAATGCACGAGGATCGGAGGAGCGCACAGAGATTTTGGGCAGTAGCTTACGCATTTTGGCCTCGAACTTGTTTCCCGCTCGAGCTAGGGGAGGTAGTCGCGGGGCTTCATAATAAGGATTTGGTGGATACCATGGTTTCTTAATTAATTGTCAAGGACCTGTTAGACGGTGACTCGGTCTGTGCGTTTGGTACTTACCTTGGACACTTGCTTACTGGGATCATCGGGACGCAGATTGACCGTCACCGGAGGACATGGTTTCAGGTAAGCGTTTCCCAAAATATTGGGGATCTCGTAACATCCAGGTGGGCGCCAGATATCCTACAATTATCCATTTAATTGGCTGAGTTTCTTATTGATATGTTTCAACCTTGTTCAGGCAAGTGTCAGTTGTTTTTGCAGAATGACTGAATGATGGAGAGCGTCGAAGATTCCCAGTGGATTTGCGTTTAGGATGTATACTTGGGCTCAAGGCTGTCGTAATGTTACGGTTAGGCTCGGATTGCGAATTCTGCATCGTTGCCAAGGACTATGAGAAGCCAGAAATAAAAGGATGTGAAAAAAGTTGCGGGCAAGAAAAAATAAGTTTGTACCTTTCCGCAACGCAAAACTTGGCGCCGGGAAGATCCTCGCCCGTTCGTAAAATTACTATGCATTCTTTTAGGGGTAATCAGGGAGGGACAAATAAATAAAGTTTTATGAGATGTCTATGAAGTTCTATGGAGGAGAAGGCGAATTTGAAGTAAGGGTGTAGGTGGGCGGGAAGAGTGTTTGTTGATAGAAAACGACAGGAGGATGTATGAAAGGTAAAAGGAAAGCGACAGAGGTAAAGGAGAGAAGGGAGAAAAGAAAGAGTGATTGGGTTCCTAGCCGATTTTTCAACCGACGATACCTTCTGAGGCTAAATCTGGCAAACTGTACCAGTGTCCGTACTCATACGCTTCCATAGTGTACGACGGTGCCACAAAATATACTATCCGCAGCCTGCTTATAAACTTCCTAGTAATTGGTGTTTCGTGGTTAAGAGCAGATCAAGTTATGTCACTTCTGCCATATAATAAACAAAGTTCGCGGTACTAGCAGCTTCCACAAATTTACCATCTAAGCACTGAAGCCAACCATACAAGAAGGGTAGGATATTTTCAAGTCCGTTCTTTAGGAAACGAAATGATAGTGGTTATCGTGTTTTAAATGAATCAACTAAGCGAGCTAAAAGAAAGCGTTGATCTCAGAGAGTGGAAGCCAGACCTGTATCCTATATAGCTGGAAAAGAAGGCTAACTAACACACAGTTGCACATGCCCGGTACAAGTTTAGCAAGGGATCGATTGCTTTATTTTAACAAAACCTGTCTTTGGCACGTCAGTAATCGCTTTAGCTCCGCCACAAAGAAAATACACCAGTGAACATGTTATTCGCAACAATAGTTGGTTATATGAAACGTTTGCTAGTGAAATGTCGCGGGTATGTATTCTATCATATCAGCCAGCTGTTTTGTTCTCATAGTTATCATATGATGTCGCACCCATATAAATAATGGGTGTTTGCACAAGGTTCGTGAACAACCTATACTAAGCGACAGTAGTTCCAGCATGTTGCATTATGATGCTACCCATGACTACCGGTCTTTGTATTGGCTACGGTATATGGATGAATAACAGTGATTCCTGCTTTAAGAATAGAACGTTATTCTGTCGCTTACATATCTTATGTTGACAAGCAACTCAATATAACTGATACATTGAGTACGCTAATAATAACCCTTATGCCTTTCGATGCGTACAATTCTCCACCGATGGTTACCACACGATGAGATACATGAATGAGATCAAACCCTGGATTTTCTTCTCTAGTACCAACAATTTATTTTTTATGTGTTCCTTTTGCCTTTTTAATGATTTTTTTAAGTTTCATTTTCTTGCCGTCATCCTTAGTCGCTCGAGTACCCTCGTATCGCTTAATTGGCCCTGTTACTTTGCCGGATTTCGATTTCTTTGATCCCTTAACTACACGACCAGATTTTTTCTTGGTAGCTGGTTTGGAACGTTCACCGCCTTCCGAAACTGGAACTTTACATCGCTGGATTCGAATCTTATGCTTACCACCAAGCTTTTTATCTTCTAGTGCCAGTGCGAGATCCACCGAAACACGTTCCTATATAACGAAGTATATGAGCATAAGCCCAATAATCATACAAATCGGAGATACCTTAAACTGCACATAGCCAAAGCCCTTTCCAATGTTTGTTTTGCTATCTCGCACAACGCGTATACTCTCAATTTCTCCACAGTCTTTAAAGTGATCCCATAACTCTTCTTCTTCGACTTCAAACGGTAGTGATCCCAAGAATACAGAACGCTTGCGATCGTATTGCTAAATCGTACCAAAAATATTACACATGTGTCGTGCCATCGTTCTCTAACTTACTTTTGTAGTGACCGCCCCATCAACGCGAAGATGTTTTCCCATAAACAATTGACCGTTCATCGCCAGCGCCTTTTCACAGGCTTCCTTATTCTTGTACACAATGTAGGCATTCATTACCGTCCGTTCATCATGCAATTTTTTGCTAATGAAGGCAGCTTTACGGGACATCAACTGAGAGAAAGCCTATTGATTATCAAGGTTAGCTAGGTTTATGCAAGCAAAAACTAAAATTAACTCGATGCCCTACCACAGATCTAAAACGCACAGATTCAATTTCTCCAAATTCACGGAATTTCCGCCTAAGTTCCTTTTCACCAGCCTGCATGACAATCAAAAAGAGCTCTTTTAGGTTATATCCACATACCTTTTCTGAACATTCAATAGGCACATTACCCAGAAATATGGTTCTTTCTGCCTTTTCCTTCTTTTCCTCTTCGGTTTCTTGCGCGTTCAGCTTTTTCTTGGCCCCAGTCTCAGAGTCTTCTTCGATAGCATCCGCTTTCCTCTGCAAGATAATGTTTACTTTCATGTTCCGCATGATACTATGATACCTTTCTATCCAAAGGCGGTAAAGACTGTAGCGCACGAGCTTTCTTAGCTGCTTCCTCTGCCTTTTTTGCCATGCTCTTCATTTCAGACTTCTTTATCTTTCGCTCTGGCTTGGTAACTGTCATTTTCTTCAAAGCTTCGAGATCAGGTTTCTCTACAGCCTTACTAGGGCCGGCCTGATCTCTCCATGTTTAGTATGTCATTAATCCGATCGTAGCTTAGTTAACTTACGCTATTCTTGAACATAGCGTCTAGATCATTGTTGAGATTGTCTGTTTTATTACCCAAAAGGGCGGATGACAGAAGACCTGGAGTATACGTTGTGGACATCGCTTCTTAAGGTAGGTTTCGCTATTGAAAACAATTTTTTTAGTGTTCCCATGTCTGCGCCGCTTGAAATTCGGTTTGTCTTTAAGGCTGGAGAAAAGGCTGATAGCTGTTTTTTCCAATTGAATCTATGTTTTTCAGCGCTTTTATCCGCTTCCTATCATTGATGCCAAAATTGCCACAATCTCGCCAGTATATACTGTCGCTGTTCTTTATTTAAGTTACTATTTTAATAACGATCTGCTACGGATTTCTATCACGCTCATACTTGGCCTTCGCGATACTTAACAATTCTGCATATTCTCCACTTCGTTCACATAGCTGTCGAAACATGCTATCTTCCCGCGTCATTAATGAATAAGGCGAGTCGAATTCAACAACAAGACCGTTATCGAGGACCAGGATACGGTCATAGTCAGCCACAGTACGGATTCTATGCGCGATACAAAGTAATGATGAATGGACAAACTCCGTACGGATAGTTTGCTGGATTTTGTAGTCGGTATCAAAGTCCACAGACGACGTAGCTTCGTCCAGGATAATTAAAGAAGACTTCTTAACGAGCGCTCGAGCAAGAGCAATTAATTGTCGCTGCCCTTGTGACCAATTACTGCCATTTTCTGCAACGGTGGCATCCAATCCAAACGGAGCGTCTGCCTTGCTTTCGATAAGATGTGTGCGTTTTAATGCTGCCCACAGTTCGGCATCATCATGCTGGCCGAATGGGTCGAGATTACTGCGGAGAGTGCCTGAAAACAAAATAGGATCCTGCGGAATGATTGTGAGTCGCGAACGCAAGTCCTCCAAACCGATCGTACTGATATCGACACCATCAATCAAAATGCGACCTGAAGTACTTTCCATAAATCGAAAGATGGATAGTGCTAATGTTGACTTTCCAGAACCAGTCCGGCCAACTATGCCGATCTTTTCGCGAGCCCGTGTCTCGAAGGATATACCACGCAACACAGCTGGACTATCTTGAGCGTATGAGATAGATAGATTTTCTACTTTCATAGATCCTGTTTCAGGCCAGCTAGGTGGTGGAAGTGATTCGGGGATATGCGCCGGCGCTTCCTCCTCGACATCCAAGTACTCATGGACTCTCTCAATAGAATTCATATTCATTTCGTTAATGGCATACATACGAACAACCCAAAGCACGTGGTGAGTGAAGGTTAAGGCATAGCTGAGTGATAGGCCGGCAAGACCTGGGGCAACCCACGAGCGAGACATAATCAATACAACGCCAGTGCAAAATCCAACGAAAGCACCAAGTAATTCCACACGACAATGCAGCCAGCGGTTAGTAGCCCACATCCAGATGAAAGGCCGGCTATTGCTGTCTATTTTTCGAAAGTTTTCTTGGATAAACCGCATTTGACATCCAAAAGCACGAATAGTTGTCACTCCGTTTATGGTTTCACTGAACTGGACATAAATTGGGCTGCGGGACACTGAATTCAGACGTTTCATATCTCGTGATGTCCTTAGATAGTACGTTCCAATCTTCCAGTAAAGTACGGCAATGCAAGCTCCAGGTATAATGAAAGCTGGGGTAATCGCCGACACAAGAATAACAACACATAGCGTTGCAATAATACTGAATAACAGCACGGAGAGTGAGGGTGCAACTGACTGATCGATGGTTTCAAGGTCTGAAGAGAACCGGTTGAGGATACGACCCAAAGGAGTCGAATCGAAAAAGCGAACTCTTGCACGTAAAATGCGCTCCAGAAGTTGGTTGTGAATACGACGCGATGCTCGAAGTGATCCCATAAATAACGTAAGCTGTCGCAGTGTAATCATCAAGAGCGCCGTTAATCCAATAAGGAAATATATCCCCACGTACCAAGCATTGTCGATTGATTCCTTTTCCTGGATTGATTCCCAGCTATCAATGACTCGCCAATCGAGTTTCATTGTACTTAGAGGCATGCTTGATGATAGAAAGGAAGCAGGCAATAGAACATTGGCTTTAATGCTTTTTGCACCTTCGCTGTCATGTGAAGCCGACCAAATCCTGATCCAATAATCTTGTCCAAGTACAACTGCCTGAGCGCAACAAAATAAGACAAGAACGCCAAACCAGAATATGTAACCACCCGATGCGTAAAAGTATGTCGCATATACCGACCATGAGACTCCGCCTTCTGCACGATGTTCAGCTTTTGTAAGTTTTCCCGCCCCGTCTTCTGATTGTTTGTTCACATATTTTGCTACTATGGGAATAGGTCCGGTCTCTAGTTCCTCACCACCCTGCTCTTCCGTTTGACCTAGGTCTTCGCCAAGGACTCCCATTTCGAGAACGCTACTCGGTTCCCCAGCTGCTACAACCCGGCCCTCTTGCAGTGCTACGACATAATCCGCTTTCTTAAGACACAAAGCAACGTGGTGAGTTACCAGTATAACTGTCCGATTGTGCATTAATTCGCCTGTCAAGCATTTTTCGTACAAATGCTTTGCTGTGTAAGCATCGACAGCGCTGAGGCAATCGTCAAGGATTACAATATCGGCCTGTGAATAAACCGCACGTGCAATGGCAACTCTAAATCAATTCAATATGTAGCTTTCTGTGTGCGGTGATAGTTTCTCCATCCTTACCGTTGTTTCTGACCACCACTTAGTGTTATCCCTTTTTCGCCTATCTCAGTAGAATCCCCGTATTTGAGGATCTCCAGATCTCGAGTCAACGCTGTCATGTACAGTACTTTCTGATAACGTTCTTCATCATAGGGAAGACCGAATAGAATATTATCTTTGATGCTGCAGTTTTGCAACCATGCAGTTTGGGCCACATAGGCCACACCCGACACCGCACTACCAACATCGCCTGTACCAGAAGGAGATTTGCGAGGGAGCTTGGCGCTACCAGATATACAATAAGTTTCTCCTAGTAGACTTGCTAATAACGTGGTTTTGCCGGAGCCAGTGGGCCCGCAGACAATAGAAAGTTTGTTTCGCGGAAACGTAAGGCTTAAATCCTTGAGCGCCACTTTAACTTCTTCGGAATCGGGATTTCCCCAACTAAACGCTGCATTGTCAAAAAATCCTATCTCGGTAGTTGCATGATCAGCTTTTTGAACTTCTTCCTCTCGTAAAAACGTCTCGACTCGACCCAGTGACACATTGGCTTGCAGAATAAATGACGTGATAATAGGCAATTCGTCGAGCGTTGTTTTGAACGTATTGAAAAGTGCCAATGCCGTAAATGCCGTGGATGCGGTCAGAGAGTAGGTCTTTGTATACATATAAAAAACCGCGACCATGATAAGCACAGGGATCAGAAACCAGGCATTACTCATCCACATCAGCATGAACAATCGAGATTTGATTGCTTTAAGCTCGTCTTCTCTAGCGGCAAACAAGCGTTTTTTAAATTCCTTCTCCCAAGCAAAAAATTTTACGATGCGGATAGCTGAAAGAAGCTCGTTCATTAACTTGATACGTCTATCGGTATAGCCCATTACAACGTGATGCAAGCGTTGGAATCGATGACTCAAGAAATACGTCACCGGCTGCGATACAAACATAATAAACACTCCATACAAAGAGGCTGTTCCTAGCAGCTTGTACAGGCTCCAGACACAAATCGACACTTGCAAAGGGAAGCAATACATATAAAATATGTAAGCTGTCAATTCTCCCATTTTCTGCGCATCCACCGATAATAGGTTATTAACGTTTCCCTTCTGCTTTCTTTCTCCTTCAGCTTCAGCTTGTGCTTTTCCACTTTCATCACGACGCCTGAGAGCTTTCCCGTAGACCTCGCCGATTACAATTGACTGGATGCGGATTCCTAGCGTTCTTCCGATATAAAGTGCCTGCTGATATGAAAGTGATTGCACCGACGAACTAATGAAAAGTCCAAGGACATACAGGAATGCAGTACTAGCCGGCACTTGAGTTGCCGGATCGGCATTTTCAATGTATTTGATAACCTTGTTTAGAAAGTATGGAGGTCCGAACATGGCAAGTGACCATATAATGCAATAGACAAATTGGCGACTCAACGGCTTTCGAAAAGTTTTCAGGAGACCCCATGCCATGGAAGTCTTTGAATGGCGTTTGTAGCTTGCATGCGCATTGATGGCTCTGTTTTCGGGTGGCAGCTCAATCAAATCCTCGTCATTTAGCGTTCGCTTAGAACCTTCCTTCATCATCACGTCAACCCAACAGAACATAAATTTTGAATAAATCGAAGCCCATATTTCTCCGGACATTTCCCTTCCCTGATATGGAACTTAGTTTATCACAGATTGCCTTTTTTCGGCCTTACCGTATCCGAGACCAATCGATCTCGTGGTGCATACCTCTCCTCATGAATGATCAATAAGAGGAAGAAAAACACAAGACTCGTAGATACTACTGAAATTGTATATCCCATAGTAAGTTCTGTGGTATTGACAAGGTAGAAAGACCGCAGGTCAACTAGACTGAGCAAGAAGTAACCCAGGACAAGCAAATTAAGATGTCGGCACATCATATTTAGCATTGGCTTGTAACTCTCCACAGATAGAACGATGTTTGTGACACCAAGAACAAGTGCATACGCCTGTAGCGCGGTCAGATAAACCATTTGTGAATCTCAAGCTATCTTATTGATAGGACTTACCCAGAACATAGCCCGAACAATGTACGTTATCTTTACTTGTGCAAGCGATTCTCCTTCAACCAACCTGTCTAGATCATACTCGCTTAATTTAATCTTATAAAGCGCATATCCAATGGTACATAGTTCGGCCGCTGGTATGCCGAACCGGAAGATGTTGTAACTGGTCCACCGTTTACATTGCTGAATGTATGTGGCCTCCAAGGTGGCGTCCAACGAAGAGTTACTGTCGTCTTCGAGCCTTGTGGAGCCATAACTAGGGTACATTCTATCTCTTTTCAATGCTACATAGGGACCTGAAGTATGCAAGACGCAAGATCGCGTTAAACCAGCTGCTAATATGGTAGCAGACGTTAACAGAAACATTAGAGGAAAAAGGGCATCAATGTAGCTAAAGAAACATGATATTGTGGTCAGTACAAAATACTTGCATCTATTTTTTAATTACGTTTCTCTAAAGCACGGAACGAAATCATTCACCAACCAAATGTTCTACGTCCAAGTTTAGTTCGACATTGCATAGTCAATGCGAGAGAAACGTACGGTTAGACTGCAATGGAGCAACATGGTGGCGAAGAAAGGCCAGCAATGAGCCAACTGTTTCTCGTATATATGTAGTGTAAAGAGCTAAACGGAAGATGACCTGACATATCAGCTGCAAGGGCCAAAGAAACACCGATCCCAGCTTGGCCAATAAAGTTGGCGAATACTCGGTCGTAATCGAAAGGAAAGTTCCTGTGCAAGGGTTATGCAGTTCAAGGGATCCTTCCAACTTTTAAGGCAAAACAGTCTCCGAAGTCAGAAGCTGAATTCATGCATGGAAAAAATTCATGTCACTAAACGAACAGAAGCTGACAGTGAAAACATTGCCCGATGAAATCCTTGAATAACCGGAAGTAACCTTCTTCTCTAAGCATCCATTGAAGGTTTGTCTCTTATAAACAGAAGAACCGGCAATTCAACAAACTTTATTAATAATCGGATCCATTACGGCTCTAGCATGCAGGTACGCCGTTTGGTTCTATTTGCCGTATCCTTGTCAGCATACAAATTGTAAAAAAGCGTAGTACGTAGAAGGACTGAATATAAAAACCATCTGTTCGTTATTCACTAGGAGAAAATGGTGAAGTGATTGAGCATGGGTGTGAAGATGTTTTACTAGGAAATTACTGTCATAAACACTACTAGGGCATCACTGCGTCAATGGTGATTGGGACGTCTTCAAGTTGGTTTGGTAATGGTGCGTCTATCGCGTCATCATTGGAAAGATACAAAGCGAGAGAGAATGATAGGTTTAACATTTTGATGAATATAGTCGTTATACACACTTCTTCACTGTCTACAGATAGGCGTAAATTTAAGCTTCATATGGGGAAATTGATTTGTAAGTAATGGCATCCTGAGTCTAAGCGTAAGACATTCGGTGGAGCAGTTGATGCGAGCGTGACGTTGATAAAGGCCTTCACAGACCAAAAGACCGTTTAGTCGCTTCTGGACAGAAGCTGCAGTTCACATGCAATGTCACCCATCATTTATCTACGGAAAGTGAATTTCTTCTTGGTTCTAGTCCTATGATAAATAAGTACGCTTCTTACCAGGTAAACGACGTTTATGAAATGGACATATGGCAGAAAATGTAAGTGTGACCTTGTACCAATAAAGGATAGAACCTACAGCGGACAATGTACATAACAAATTTTCGATACAAGAAAAATTAGAAATGCGTACTTATTCCGGAACGATCTCGTCGATGGTTCCGATGCTCAGCCATAACTTGCATTGTATACAACCATCATCACCTTTTGTCTCTGTGACATTCGCACATCTTGTATTATGCATATGTGTGCGGCAAAGATTCAATACACTATTAGTTACCTAATGCCAAAGCTGTCATTTTCCCCGATATCCCGGCGCAATTATTTATCACGTAATATCCTCCAAGTTCCATCAGTACATATCTGTATATATCTACGAATTGCTAGCATCTGCTGGGCAGTTTTTGTATTAACCATGTGTTCAACTAGTATCTTACAAAATTGATTTGATAACAACAGCTCAGCATAAGGGCAAAAATGTGAATTCCAGTGAACAATTATTATCAATATCAATTCCAAAAATTACTGTTAAAAAACTAGTCAGAGACCAACTATACTTTCTATCCTATTCCGTCTACGAGTAATGATTACCTTAAAATCGTCTCATTTAATAAAACTTAATTACAATGGTGTTATTGTGTTTTCTTCGCCGTCTTTTGCGTATTTCCCAGCACGAACTTCCAGACAGGGAAGGCAACCAAGATAATGAATAGAATAAATGACCATGCCACCTTGACAAAGAGTGGCGCCGCTATGCTAAATTCATTTTCTGAGAACTTTAAGCAAATTAAAGTTTCAGTCATGATATTGCAGATGATGAGCCATGCATGAGCCCCGAGGCGCTTCGTCTTCCTAAATGTTTTCGCACCAGTCCATTAGCAGATCTTATATTTCATGATCTTCTCTAGTGTCTCTTACCGGTCAGAGATTGATTGATAAACTTCTCTTGCAGCTGGTAAAGCAAATAGGAACAGAAGGATCAAACGGTACGTATTCAGAGGGTGCTCCGGTGGAATCCATAATAAGTATTTCAAATAGAAGCAGTTCAGCTCGCATTGGAGAAACTGAGATCGACACGGAATGAGCCAATTCATAACGAGAAAGAGGATGTTTCCAATTGGTAACACATACCACTACTATCATACCAACAAATCCGAAGTAGTTCTTAGGGCTACTGGTTGCTTTCCATTCGAAACGTGTCCAGTCATGTGGAGTGAATTGCTGTACTGCTCTTTTCGCCTTGCCCCGTAAAGTTTTGATGTGTCTAAAACCAACCCAAGAATATTGCTAAAACGAAAAAGAGACATCTATTACCTGGTCCAAAGCTACCTTCCATGTCATACCTTCATCTCGAAATATTGACAGGTCTTCATTCCCAAGTATATACCAGCCCAATTACATATTAACACATCAAGGATCCACTAAATTATAGGTGTTTTAGGTGAGAAGCATGAAGTCAGATCACCGAACACGCACATGATCCCACCAACATTCTGCAAAGTTGTTCAGCTGATGCTCCAGAGAATACTCCAATAATTCGAATGTGACCGATAGTATCCAACAACACCAAGTATCCCGTAGAATTAATGCCTTCCCGTACCAGCCCAGGGCATGAGCCAAGACAAAGATGTCCATTTGATTCTGAAGATATTTGGTTATTAACGGAATGATAACAAACAAACTTTAAATCTACCTTTAGATTATCCCAAGTTAAATCGCAGCTCTCTGCATAGGATCGTTCCGGAAGTTGTTGTCCCAATTCCGGATCGTAATATTTTAGGAACTGTCGAGCGTCATCCTTGTTCTTTTATGCTATTTTGAGAATTCAGCATTAGAAAAAAATAGGGTCTTACCAGAAACAAAAGAAATACAAGGAACAACTGATAAAGGACGCTGAGACTGAGTACACCTCTCCATAAAGGTACGCTTGGTCGTAGAAAAGGTCCATCGCGGAACTGGAGCATTCCAATAAATACGAAACAGCATATTGCAGCTAATATCCCTAGACGTATGCTCATTTCTGTGTTCTCATAGTTAGATCGTAGTGCAGCGTAAAATAACCACGCCAATAGGACCAAAAGTGCGGTCAACGTGTGAGGATGGACTACGGAAAGGCCATCAGTTGACAGATACAAACTCCGCAATAAATCAAAGTTGAGCCAACAAGCCTTTTGCATGGCTCACATTACGGATGGATGCAAGCTGATCATCCAAATCGGAGAAGCTTGACAAACAGGGCAAAAGGAATCTAGCAACACTCACATAATGTTTCGTCATTTGTATCACATGGAGTTATAGTTTGGACAAATGCCCCATTGTGCGGGGCATTGCACGTTGCTGGAAACTCCTTTTCTTTTTCCATATCAACCATGACTGAGGAATAGATAAGGAATGTATATCACAGCAAATATCGAGTTGAACGTAGCTATCGGCAGCGAAACGTGTCCGAAGAAAAAAAAACCCTGGCAAGACAGAATCAGATGGGGCGATCTTTGAAAGTGACTGGCGCTTAGGGTCGGGCTGGACATGCAACTTTTTCAACTCTCTGATTCCTCTCAGCAATAGAATAAAGGTTGATTTTGTTATATCTATAGTAAAGATACTGATAGTCATCACGGAATCCAGTTACTAGGTTACATGTATTTATTGCAATTAAGTTTAACAATGTTTCCGTATTTGTGATGTGTGCTATTAGCCCTTTTTACAGCTACTGCACAATAAACTCATTAATGGTACTGGATCATCTCGAGAAATCGTGATTGTATTTTTTCTGGGTTTTTTTTTGGATACATACATGTTTCGTCCAGCTAAACTCCAGTCTGATTGATGTGATGGTTAGATTTGGCCTTTCAAATCGACCCGTCTATAGCTTTTTGAGTGCTCCATGAGAGCTGGCAGGGCTGATTTGGTATTCAGGTGATGGTCAGTACTACTCTGAGTCACACCATGCATTGCCAGAAATTTAATCAGCTCTTCTATCGATTTGAACGCCAATTCTTGTGCCACAAAGGTTAATGGTATCCCCATCTGGTATCTGTGTGTATATAAGCGTTCTGGTCCTTGTAGCAAAAGACAACTTACGCCTTGCACAACACGATCAAAGCCTCAACACGTACTCTTCCAACAAACTGATCCATAAGATACCCTCCCATATTGGGTGCATTCTGATACAGTTTGAAGAACTTGTGATAGTTCCGTGTAGCTAGAGAGGACCGGACTTCCAGAGCATGTCTCACACATGGCTTGTGCTTGCCAGAAGAGGCACCTTTACCTTTGACACATACCTCGTTCAACAGAGAATTGATGTCTACCTAACAAGGTTAATAGCTCTTTTTCTTCTTCGATCTGCAAAAATCGGCACCTTACCTGACTGGTTTCGAGTATACAAGAAGTACAGGATTCTGTATGCAGTGAACTCATCGGTTTGACTGGATTTGATGTTTGCGTACAGATATTTTAACTGGGTTTGGCATTGATTGTATTCACCTAAATCGCCCTGTTCTGTGGTGTAAGTACTGATAAGTAATATCTTTCCAAATAAAACCTTTTCTAAAGCGACACGCGCATGATACTCGTAGACCGTTGACGCAAATTCGTCTCTAATACATTGTACCTATTTTTTCCCATGTCAATAGGTGCATCTATAGAAGTTGACACTACCGTCAAGTCTTGCCGCATAGATTTGAACTGCTCGCAAACATAGGAGTAATCTCTCGTCTTCTTCCATTTCTTCTTGAGCATTTTGAAAGTCTTTTTCAGAATAGGTAACGGTCTGACAGTTGCAGGATCAACAGCCTATCTACAATCAGTAACAACAGGCGGGGATATACGATCCACATACCGAAGTTAAACGAAAATACGGTTTTTCCAAATCAGTGCATGTGCCTACTACAGGCTTCCCCTCGTAATCTAGCACTCCATTCTGCGTACTTAAGCGAAACATATAAAGTAATGTCTTCAGGTTACCTCATCGTCGTCCGCCGCCGTAAGAGCCAGTCTTTTGACGGGTTTATCCGATTCAAAGCGTTTTGCTCTTAACTGACGTCTTCGGAGTTCTTCTGGAGTGTTAGCGATCCGTCCTATACCTGCTGTTTTAGCTACTTTAGATATTTTAAGCCTGTAAAGCAACGGGCAGGTATTAGTGTTCCTCGGAGTATTTTCAGTCGTGTACTTACGATTTATGCAGAAGAACAGGTGCATTTGGATTGCGGATTCCACCGCAGGCACTGCTGCGATTTTCAGAATGGACTCAGCTTAATATATTTTGACTCTACCTCGGTAGATCAAGTTCATCCCAGTCGGTTGTTTCCAGAGTATTGGTTTTGCTAGCTTCTACAATCATTACCCGTAACTCTTCTTCAAGCTGACTTTGTTTGCCGGGCAGACATTCACTGAATGAAGTAGCAACGTATTGTCTAATTGTTTCACTTAATTTAACTCATATGCGCAATTATCTGTACTTTAAGCTTTCTGGCCATGCAGCAGTTGGATTGTGTTTCTGCTCTGGTTGATTATTGTCGAGTTTAATCTTCTTTGAAGAGGACGATTTAATGGTAACTGGAATATAAGCTGGCGATGCTGATTTCATTTTGGTTCAATTTGTCAGGAGAGAGTTGAAGGGCCAATTCAGTGCCTTTTGCAAACAACAAAGAGAAGCGAAATCATCCAATCAAATTGCGTTTATCAATCAACTGGAGGCTTTTGATCTTCTTATGCATTATGATGAGGGATTATTCGATTAAACGAGTTTGTCAACTTTTGCATCGATTGGGTTAATATTAATGTCATCGTCTGGTGTGAGGATATATCCTTGTGCTCTGTACTTGGATTGATCAAACTGTTCGGTCAATGCCCCTAGTCTTTTGATCAATTTACTTTCAATAGCAGTAGAACCTCTTATAGGCTCCTTGCACAATTGAGGAGTCGGTTCATTTCGTTCTTTTTTTGCTGTAAAATCGAAAGACAAGAACTTTTCTTCCAACAGTCGCCTTTCTTTCGATTCCTCGGACTCAATGCCGCTCCAAGTTTTGTTTGCACCTCGTTTCCGTGGTCTCAACGGGGTTTCTTCGAATAAAAGCTCCTCAAGTTCATGAACGGCATCAAAGTTCGATTCTTGGCTCTAATAACGTCCGCACTTAGTCTATAGGAAACTGTTTTTGATCTACAGCTTACACTTGGTTTAAATGGAGGAATTGCCTCCTTGCGCTCCAGCGCTCCCCAATCTAAACCTCGAAACCATGGATGTTGCTTGAATTGCTCAAATCCATCAGCACTGCTTCCCAGCCTTGCTGCTGGTGACTTTTCCAGTAACTAACGTAGTATAAATTACTTGTTATCGTTTTCACCCTATCTTTGAGAAAAGCTGCTCCTTGCCTTGGATATAAGGTCAAGACATTCTTGTGACACTTTGTTTTGGGCGCCGTCTGGAAACGTTAACGGCTGGGTTACGATTGCATCAATCACCGCTTCAGTATTTGGTCCCCTAAAGGGACACTAGAGCCATAGTCAGGTCATGTTACACATTTGCATTTTGACGACACTACCTTTCCAAAGATAAGTTCGTATGCAACAATCCCAAGACTCCACCAATCAACAGCAGTTGTATATCCTTGTTTAGAAAGTATCTCCGGGGCCATGTATGCCAGAGATCCAGCTCTGGACCAGCGTAGTGGTTTTTTATCGTAGAATTGGCATGCAACATTAAAATCACTTAGATGAGCATGACCATTGGTATCTAGCAAGATATTATCGGGTTTGATATCGCTGAATGAAAGGGAAAAGAATCAGTTGTCGTTCAATCAAATTTTTTTCCTTCTTTCTTTTTCAGTTACCGATGGGCAATACGACGGCTCTTATGATGGAGATATCCCAAAGATAAGGCAATGTCAGCAACGTAAAACCGTACTTGAAGCTCTGCCAGAGGTCCATTCTTGTCCAAATGAAACCGCAAATCTCCTCCTAACATTAAGTCCAAGACCATGAAAAGGTTCTCTTCGTCCTGAAAGGCGTAACGCAGATTCACCACTAGCGGATAATCGATACGTTCAAGTAGCTTTCGTTCAGCAATGATATTGCTTGCTGCTCTCAGTTCGATGCATTTACTTTTACTTATGTACTTTAGTGCGTAATCAATCTTTGTCACCCTGTGCTTCAATATGCGCACTTTGCCAAACGCTCCTTTGCCGATAACCCGTAATAAATAGAAGTGGCTAAGTTCAACTTGTGCGCCTGAATTAGCCCATCGTCACGCATTGGGGAACAATGTACCATCGCCATCGAAGTCAACATCTTGTTTACAGCAGACGCCACCCATTTGTCTCGTTCGTAAATTGGCTGATCCAAAGCGTAACTGCCGGCGGAAAAGGAGAGCTGACTGAGTGGAAAATGATACACTTTTTTTTCTTATTCAGCGGTCATTCTTTTAAAGCTGATATTGAGAATAGCGGGAAAGCAGCTTTCATGCATTCTCTTTTGCTACGATATCCTAATATTTGTTACTAAAGTACACGCCCACTATCCATTCTGTGTGTACTACTTTCGTTGTTGGAAAGTGGTACTGTTCCTATTAGAAAATGAGACCAATTACAACAGCAAGGTAGTATCCAATTTACAAGCTAGACAAATCTCCCTGATCCATTGCTATGCAGTTTGGATTGGTTCTGAGTGATTGAGCTTGTTACTGTTTACACTGAAGAATGTTTTTCTGGGTGAAAAGCCGAAATAGCCGTGAACCTAACGTTACACAACGGGCATGCATAGCAAACTCCGTGTGCTATTTTGCAATTCCAGCGCATATGGGCTGGTACCCGCGTACGTGTCCTATCCGGGGCAGCACGGGGTTGTACATAACAAACGAGCGGCAATGCTAGCCCATTTAAATGAATGCCGGCCAAAGAGCTGAATAGTAAAATAAAAAATCTCTCAGTCAATTAACTGCTTGCTTCAGCTACACAATATTTGTCACTTACAGGCATCATAAACCCGCCTAAGATATTTTGGCACCTTAACTGGGGAATAATGATGGGTTCACTTTAAGACCTGGCAGAGAAAGGCTGGGAGGTCAAAAAAAGATAATGACCTCCTGCCTTGGCCTCATTTCCTATTCCAAATGAGCCAGTAATAATTTCATTGAGAGAATTTTGATATTTATCGGTTTAAATATGAGATATTAGAGTAGGGAAAAGTGGAAACAATCAATGAATCCCTTATGGCATTGATATCATGTACACTCAGCAAGGAAAGGAATAGGCATAAATGTGATTCCATCAATG
>JNDP01001090.1:0-77170 GCA_000696975.1 Apophysomyces trapeziformis B9324 | reverse complement strand
TTTTTTTTTTTTTTTTTTTTTTTTGGTTGTTGTTGTACTTCTTTTAGCTAGCTTAATAAACATTGTAAGAACTTTCTAAGCACCTGAATTATACGAGGCAAACAAGAGATTAATGTCAAGACTTTATCAAGAACCCTCATCACTAGGGCTCAGAATTTGACCCCGGCCTGACCAGATGTCTGGTGGGCGAGCCCCAGTGGGTCGGGTTGCAGGCGATAAAGTTAGCCCGCCTAATATGGCCCATGGGGTCAATGGCCGGGCCTTAGTGTGTTAGGCCTGTTGTGCCGGGCTCTGGGTTAAAGATGTCGACCCAGTTATGACCTGCCCATTTCAAGCCATGCTCATCACTTGAAACTTATCTCTGTTATCCCCTAATTGGTTATAGTTAATCAACATATCAAGTGACTTTCCGTAGTCAAGTCGTTGGCCTTACTATTTTCGTTTAAAACAACCCAAGTTACCTTTTACTTGTGTCGTCAGAGGTTAATGGCGCCTGGTGCTCGGTTACTTTCAACTATCATGAAACCATGAATTACTACACTGCTATCAAAATCTTATCCAAAATCACGCCTTTACAAGGGCTTTCAGTACTGTAAATTAAGTAAATAGTGTGGTTAACTTAAGCATTCTGTAGCTGAAACAAATTTGAAGAATAGATTTCGACAGAGAAGGAAATAAAGAAAAATAAGGTTGAGTGAATAATATAATCGAACAAGGGCAGATGAAGCGAACAGCATGTTTAGTTTAAAGCTAAAAAAAACTTAGTATATAATCGATGTTGATAAAAGATATGCTAAGAAAGCATGCATTGTAACGGATAATATCTAATTTGTATATATAAATGAGAAAGGTTATGTCCGTTAAATTTTGTGGGATAAGAAAACAATATTTTCAAAAGAGCAATGGATCAAGTAAGAAACGACTGTGATGATAGTTAGCTCGGAAAGCGAATTGAATCAAATAAGAAGAAAATAAGGTTCAGTTTTAGTACTAACAGGCATAGGATTCCGCATGGTTCAGTTCTTCTCAATTTTTTGCTAGAACGAACCAAAAGCTAATCGAACAAAAAACGAAAACAAAAAAAAAGTACATAAATAACCGTTTTATTAGAGAATAAAGGAGTATAAAACCTATATAGTATGGTTATGGTAAAAAGAGTGTATTTTCTATACAAAGTACGGTCATCATAGTCTGAAAAGTGTTTTACATTAAAATTAGGCTAAGATTTTCAATCATCTAGAATTAACCAAAATAAACTTTTGCTTTGCGTTTTACTCAACACTCTGATGATGAAATGAGCAACACTTCGTCATTACTAGTTTGTATAAACATGTCTGTAAATTAGAGGACTGTTTGAGCATTGTCGGTTGTATAGAGATGCTTTGTAAATTAGAGAACTGTTCCAGCAATGTTAACACCATTTCAACGTTGCTTTTTACCATTGTAACTCTTGCACTTGTATATATAGAATCGACTAAACCAACGTTTTACAAACTAGTTATTGGTTTTCGAATCTTGATTACTTCTTTTTCTTCTGATTAAACTAGTCAGTTTGGAATTATACTAATTAGCTCATGTGAAAAATAGTTTTAGTTCTGGTTCAGTTCTAGAAAAGGATCAAACTAACTATTTCAGCTTGGTTCCATTATAGTTCTAACTCTTTGCTGCTTTTGCAGAACCTTATTCATTAAATAACTATGATCTTCGTACTTATATTAATAACGAAAAAAAAAGTTCAAACTTTGAAATTTAAAAATTAAATATATAACTATATAAAAAGTAACAAAATATGAGAGCAACTAAAAGGAATATATGTTACAGAATACTTTGAAATTAAGTATAAGATAGGACAATGATAAAACAAAGTATTTTTCTTATTAACATATCGACAAACACAATTGTTTGTCAGAAGACTTAGTCTGTATATGTTTAATATATGCAAAAAACATCGAAAGCGGGTTTAGCTCAGTTGGGAGAGCGTTAGACTGAAGATCTAAAGGTCATGTGTTCGATCCACATAACCCGCAAATATCTTTTGGCATTTTTCGTGATATGGTTACACAATTATTCTTTTGCCAGATACGGGCAAGTTTTCTTGAAGATGGACTATCAAAAAGCTGGCCGTTTACTTTGTTGCTTTTCTTCCTGGTTTGCTTAACTGTCCGGATCTAAGTTGTTAGGTTCATGCAAAGCCTATGGTACACTGATTTTCCAGTATGTAACCAGAGATACGAAAGTACACCGTCTCTTTTTTTTTTTTTTTTTTGACATTTGTACTTCCTGCTTGATCCCTATATGAAATTCTAAGGCTTTTTGTCGTTAGATCTCTACGATGGAAGGTAGCTGTTAGCAAGTTAAGTATTATGCTCAATATTTATGGACAAGAGTTGGATAGCTACCTTGATAGTCTTCATTTGTATAACTCACACTACTTTTGCTTTTGTCGCTCTTTTTCTTTAACTTTTGTCTTTACGTCAAGTTGAAGCCTGTTCTCTTCGTGTTTCCGACTTGCTATATTAATATCATATTATTTGTTTGTCTCTCCCAGCTTCCCCTTCCTCTTCCTCTTTCTCTTTCCAGCCACTCTACGAATAACCATTCTTGCATAAGAGAGACGAAACCTTACATCGAATACATACGGCGCACTGACCCGTTGAAAGTGCATCCCTAATCTCATCCTTCCCCGCGGTGAATGTTGAGTTGCTGTCAAAGCGGTTAGCTGGTGACATGAATACATCAGTTCGAGTACTAGAATTCAGTAATAATCATGTTCAATTAATATAGCTTGCCTTTCATATCAGTAAGGTAATCAATTCCTTCTAAACATTTCTCCGTAGCTCGCATATTGGTTATCAGCTCTAATATTCCTAGATTATCAAGATCATTACTGTTGAAAACCACTAAGAATTCATGGAAGTGTGTGAGAGCAGCATTTACTGTAGCATGTATGGAAATAGCGACCAGAAAAGTAACAAATAGGTAACAGCAAGATAATAACAAACATACCGGTTTAACTTTTAAGTATTCCTTTATGGCTTAATCCGACCCTTTGTATATCCATAACACAAACGTAGAGTATTCCAGATTTTGAGCGTCATTTTCTGCAGAGCATCATAATAGTGGCCGTGATTTTGTGTGATGCTCGTTAACTCAGCATTACACATTTTTAGAAGCGCGGTCTGAATCAACGAGGATACACGTCTTGCTACTGTCATTCATAATCTGCATGACTGATCCGAAGAAACTAGTCGTTATTGGGGGTGGCGCTGCTGGGCTATTACTCACTAAAATTCTAGCTTCTGATTTGCGCAAGTCAGGTATCGAGATTACGCTCATTGACTGCAAGGTATATAGAGAATGACTTGGTGAAAGAGGAAAGGCTGATAAAGAAAGGACCATCGTCAAAGTCTTTTTTCGAATACACTCCAGCACTTTGTTCAGTTCTTTTTGAGCAAACAGATGAGGATTTCAAAAGGCACTTTCAAAATGTTACCATCGACTATGCGCCCATGTTAGCAGCTCTACATGTACAGTTTGTTTTAGGTGCAGTAAAAGAATTAAACAGCGAGGAGAAAGGTAAATTATAAGCTATATATAACTGCATCAGTAACCAAATACTGCAACAGTTGTAATTCTTCATGATGGCAGGCAAATAGCCTATGGCTACTGTGTCATCTGCACCGGATCTAGCTATAAGATTCCGTGGAAAGTGTCATGTGAAAGTACCACGTCTCTTGAAGAACGGTTCGAGTACCTGCATTCGCAGCGTGAGCTATACAAACAAGCAAAAAATATTCTTTGTATTGGAGCTGGAGCCGTAGGTGTTGAAGTAGCAAGCGAGATTTGCTCTCGAGATCCGTCCAAACGTGTGACACTCATTAACTCTGGATCTATGGCTCTTGCATCTGCACCTGGCAACTTGGGAGCCAGCGCACAAACGGTACTCAGTAATATATCATCTCTCAGTTTAATCAGCAATGAGCTTGCTTTATCAAACGATGGTAAACATTACCAAACGAACAAATCAAAAACTGTAATCACAGCCGACCTTGTTTATCAATGCGTTGGCATAACTCCCAATACCGAGTTTCTACATCAGACACATCCACAATGGCTAAACGAGAAAAAATTTATCAAAGTTGATAACTTTTTGAAAGCAAGCGATGAAGTGTTTGCCATAGGAGATGTCAATGGTTCTGATGACCCAAAGATGTTCTTCAACGCACATATGCAAGCCGTTCATACGGCTCGCAATATTCAGCGGATCTTGAAAGGTCACGAACCCATACCGTACAAAGGCTCCCGGCCAGCAATGGTGGTTTCACTTGGACCGAATCATGCTGTAGGTTATGTTGCCGGGATATCCCTTACTGGATGGCCGTTCAATAGAAGACAGGGAAGCAAATTGGCCTCCATATCAAAAGGCATGATTGAAAGGATTACGATGGATGATCTGTATCTGGAAAAGCCGACGAATAGAGTATTATACTATACTCACGAGAAAGGACAACTTATTCCTCAGATATTGGCAAAACTTTGTCTTCCTTGAATACTAAAAGCATATTCTCATTGACTATTTTTGGGCGCATAGTCGCTTACGCAAATGCGAAGAAGTTGTCGGAAAAACCCCATCTCGGCTGGAATTTCGTTGTATGGCGTATAGTATTCCAATTTCTCCATCGGAAGTAGCTCCAGCGTGTCATAGTTTTCATTGATAATGCCTTTGTAAGTTAGCACGGTGTCTCATCTTGTACGAGAGGTTACCTAAAACTTGCTGCGGAGTCAGGAATCGACCCTGATGGGAAGACTGCCAATCATCCAATGCTGAACTAAAGTGATTGCAAATTGCTCGAATATTGGATAAGCTGGAGGATAGGTTCTGAGACTTATCCTTTGACAAGCGGCTAACTTTGATGGCTTGTCAATCATCAACTGAATACTGCAAATATCTTACCAAATTGAAACAGCGTGGTAAAATTTGTTGCCGCTCGGATCACTTCATAAAATAATGCGTCATAGCTCTTGGTATCTGATAAAAAAGTCTCTCCATGAATTAAGCATATATTAAATACACAAATGAACTTGTTTCACTGTTAGATGATGTCCTTACGACTAAGGTAGACCTACCGCAGCAAGAAAAGGAGCAAATTCGTCTCGGTTCTGTACATTATCTAGATTCAAAACTATAAAATGCAAAGTTGACATCAGGGTAGACCATAGCTCTGTCCAATGGTACTCTACAAATAAAGTTAACACTGGTTAAATAATGCCAGTCAAACCTAATCGTATCTGTTGTTTGTACAGGAAACATAACACATGATGTATTACGGAGAGTGTCAATCTTTTTAGTGGTTAGAATATATGTTGTACTAAAGGTCACAAAGTATATACCTGTACGTTGCGAAATCCATTTTTTTACGCATATTGTACTTCAAAAAACACAGACACACATCTAAGATCACTGCTAATAACGATCGTGGCCTTTTCACACGAGGTAGCGAAGGTGACCGCTAGTCAATTTAAGTTATAACTGGTAATAGGTGTTGATTGATCTACCTGTCGACACAATCGTACTGTAGCAAAGCATTTTTCCTCTGCCAGATAAGCTAATACAGCATTCTCTTCCGTTAAACGCAGAAGGATTACAAGCATGAGCCGTGTGTAGGCGAATGATCGATCGTTGTGATTGTGTTGGAAAAGATATGATGCATATGCTAGCAACGGGTTGAATGGATCGAGATCGGACTTGGTACGTATCCGCAGCAGTGTTGCTATGAAATATGAGTTGCCGTTAATAAGGTCATACAGCACTAAAATTAAAGCGGATTGTGGGGGTGGTCTGCAAAAAAAA
The DNA here is from genome assembly GCA_000696975.1 of Apophysomyces trapeziformis B9324. Lineage (NCBI taxonomy): Eukaryota > Fungi > Mucoromycota > Mucoromycetes > Mucorales > Mucoraceae > Apophysomyces > Apophysomyces trapeziformis. The sequence goes on along the minus strand of JNDP01001090.1, from coordinate 71,319 downwards.
AAGAAGATTTAGTTACAGCATTTTCCAATAAAAACCTACAGATGAGCGAACGTATCCGTGTAATCGATGTTGGAACCGAGCGGAGGACCAGAAAACCAAGAGCTCATATACGTTGTTACGGTTTTGGCCAGAGTTTCTTCGTCGTCTTTCAGTACCATATATGAGCTGCAATCTGATTAGCATTTCAATAGTTAACGTATTTTTGGCCTACTCTATCATTTCTTGGAAAACCTCTGTGAAAAGACACGCTATTCTCTATAATTGACTGAGAAACATAGAAATGAGCCATGTATCACACTACCTCCAATACATGACCATCTTTGCAAGTGTACAGTTGATGCAAATAAAGATTACGGGTCTCATACTTGCTGTAGTTCGACAGCATACCAAAAAGCATCACTGCATCTTTCAACTGATCAGTTTTAGATTCAGGATCCCGGATGATCTATCATTATCACGTATTAGCGTAATTGAATCGGCTTATGACATGCTTTATTTTTTCTACCTCGAACAGGATTTTGGTCAGATCGTGATGCATAAAGTAACTGAGAAAACTCGTTAGTTCTAAAAGTGAGTGTTTTAGCCATGTTCTTTACCTATTCAGGCTGTTCTGATTTACATTTTCGTTTCCAGCCGAGAGGATGAGCGCCAACTTAATTGCAGCTGTACGCGTTTGCTGTCGACTCATTAGATTTCCCAGAGAATTCACAAGATTTCCAAGGACAATATCAGCTTTATCGATGCTTGTTAAAATATGGATAATGTTGAAGTAGTCCAATCTTTTCTTTCCAAATAGCCCCTGGAAGAGGCACGAGAGGAGATCGATTGCGTGTAACTGTCGTATTAAATCATTGCCTGTGGTTACTGTGTCCATTTTTTGCAAGCATGCTCCAAATAGAAGGCGAAGATTGTTATGGGCATCTAAGAGTGCTTCTTCTGTTGAAGATCGGATCAGTTGTTTGATGCAGCTGGCGTTGACCGGTAATAAAAGATAGGTATCCCAAAAAGCGGCAGGATCACTTGCATAGCATGTTTCTCCCTGAAATGATTAGCGTAGTCATTAAGCATATAACCCTACCCGGAAAAGAGCTTCGGTGATTTCCACAAACTTTTCCTTCAAAACGGCTTTCGGTTGAGCTTCTTCGTAGCGCATGCCGCAAGAAGGGTTTTCTGAGGCTAGGAAAACGACACTCCAAAAATAGCGATTTCCGCTTTCGGTCAATAGGTTGGCGGTGTTAGTGGTATAACAATTCTGATCATCATGCTGTTCGCCCAGCTGAGGATTTTTGTACGAAAAGCTAACTTTGCCCGAAGGGTAATGTTCTATATTGCGTCCCTGATACTCGGAGAATGATAGGAGCTACCCTACACTTACAAAATATTGAGCCCTTGAAAGAAAGGCATCGGTCGTTTGAACACAAGAATTTGCTTTCAGACTCGGCATCCACTGCAAGCTAAAACATTCAAGTTTCGAATTTATGAAGCTCATACGTAACAACCAGTCGAACAATCTAACTTTCACAGTTTGCAGAAATCACAAAAGTATCCACTAAAATTTACAAACGAGTAATTCTCTATTCTGGCACGTGGAACGAAAGAAGTATGTTATGCTAAAAAACCATAAATGTCGCGATTAATCCTCTCCCAATCGCTTATTAAGATGTCATGGCCACCGCCTTCGTATCGGATAACATTTGCATGTGGAATATAAGCAGTCAGACGGGAATAGCATCGGTATGGTACCGTCTTAATGATATAACGCTAAGTTAGGCATAAAAAAAATAGTTCATACTTACCGTATCTTTATCTCCCCAAATTACCAAAACTGGTCTGTGCTGTTGTTCTCCAACCTTTTGATAACGCTTATGAAGATCATGTAAAGGAAAGTCCATTACAGTTCCGAAAAACGCCCGATAGAATCCTGCATGGTGCGTAAACTGGTAGAACGCGATCTTACTGATACGCTCTGAAACTTCAGATTTTTCTCCTAGGCGTATCGAGCTAAAAAATCTCGATACTCCTATGGATGCCAAAGGTTTCACAAACGGATGCAGTATTAGCTTGCTAATTAATGGTAATTTAACCAGTTTTCCTAGCAAAGGCAACTCGCTTGAATGCATCAAGCCAACCGGAGCTATTAACACGAGCTTGGAAACCTTCTCTGGATATAAAGCCGTAAACGAAATAGCAATGCCTCCTATCAGAATTGATAAGCTGATTGTGCATACAAAGTAGTTCCTGTGAAGCCTTTTTTTTACCGCCTAGAGATACAGCCACCACATCAGTCGATTCCCAACCTACTGCTTGTAACAACAAAGCTATTTGGGTATTATATAGGCTCTCATCATAATAACCGGGCGGTGCATCTGCAAATCCTCTACCCCATAGATCAAAGACCAACACATTGAACCCTTGATCAGCCTATGAAATACTCAGTGACAATAATGCAAAGTGATATATAAGCGTACTGGGTGTTGTTTTCTTACCAAATATCTAGCCAGTTTATCGTAGGTTGCTGAGCCTGTAGCAATGCCGTGAATCAGGGTAACGCGTCTGCCATTAGGATTGCCAAAGTTCCAATAGCGCATAGTTCCCATTGGCAGTTGAATATCGGTGCCGTTCGGATAAAAGTCAAGTGGGAAATATTCGGACGGATTTTGTCTAAGCGATGGGAGAACCGACTTGGCAAGAGGATCGCCTCTCAGCACAAATGCTAAAAGTAGGGCCAATAAGGACCACTTGATGACTATGTGCGTGTTGCCAGCCATTGCCTGACATGCGTCAAGTCAACCACAAAAGACCATAAGAACATGAAGTAGGAACTTACTTTTCGTTGGATGACGCCAAGAAGTTTACCTGCTCAATGTGAAACTGTACAAGTTCACCTGCCTGAAATGGAACACGTATTTCTCCTCCTTACACTAAAGAAATGTACTACATAAAAACAAAATTATGTCTGCATTTTACTGAGTCTGCTGCGTAGTGGTCTCTACCAAATGAAACAGTGTATATTTAAGACACACTATATCTCTAGCACTGAAGTCCTTATTGCCGATAACATGGTAAGTTCAAAGGTGATACCCAAAATTATTGCTAAGAAAACGGATATTGCACAGTTAGCTGGAAGGGTTACCAATACAAGCTTAGTCTTTTATAAAAGTCAAAATACTGACAGGTTATTCACATAATATTTCCATTTAGCTAGATGATACAGTTATTTTGTAATGAGAGCAAGGAGCTGTCTGTCATTTCTCACGACTTATGTTATGGTCTTTTTGCAATAATTGCAGGAAAAAGGCGACAAAGCGAGTGCGGATATAAAAGATGCATTTCAAGAGTTCAAAAGTGACGTCTATACTTTTGATCCAAGTTATTTTGCGTCTCAAGGATACATGACACTGATCGCTGACGCTGCAAAGCAGTACGAGGAGTGTATCCGTAACAATGTTATAGCCAACTTTGAGAACAAGACAATCCAGTATCTGCTCATCCAGTTTTCTGACAAAGAAGACTCGGCTTACCTTGGCAAAACTACGGCTTCGGAGCGTAAAGCTCTGGCAAGATATGCTCATACGGTGGCAGCAGAGGATTCATCCAGCGAAGTCAAATGGCCACAATCTGTTCCGCATTCCGATGAACGGCAGAAAGCTATGGATAGTTTGATTATTTCTCTGAACATCGAACCGCGCCTGGTAACTGACTTAACGCTCAATGCATACCCGGAGAGGTACTGTCATGGATGCACAAAGTGCTGCAGCGAATGGAGGAAAAAATCTGTATCCAAGAAAAAACGCTCCAAAAGCATGTCTCGGCAGCATTTGTCTATCGAAATGTAAAAGAGATAAGCCTTCTATTTCTCCTTCTTACAGTCTCTGACATGATGCCGCAGTTGGTCGACACCACCCAACTTTGGAAGAGGCTCCTATCAAATCTCAATTATGCAGTGCGCACATCGATTCGTCAAAAGATTCTGATCCAGTTAGGAAAAAAGCTTAGCAAAAGTTTTCCTGTAAGGATTGGACAGCTGTTCAAGAATTCGTCAAATCTACAACATCCGCCATTGAAAACAGTACTTTCTGTCCGCTGAAGTACACGGATCCGCATGGTTGCCGACGTTTTACACTCTTGCCTGTTTATTCGTTTCAATATCGTCATATTACTATTGACTTTTCAAGCGTTAGAGAAGCTATTGTCTTCCGCCAATGTTGCACATGAAAAAGCCGTACCAACAGCATCCGAGGCAAAGCAAATATACTTGGACCTTTTCGAAATGAAAAGGATCGGCTACAGGACGCTTGATAGGTTAGAAACCGAGAAACCGATGTTCTGGCAACTGTAAAGGGCGTTTTCCGGATTTGTTGAGCTCCTTATTAGGGACAAGGTAATGACAGATGGTGTACATGTAGAATTCAAATTCAAACGTCCTAAACGGGAATCGTCATCAAAACCGCTCACTCCAACAGACTTGATAGATACAGCAAGATATGCACTGATTTGAGGAGTTGACCCCGGTGTCACAGACAGATTTGTTGTGGTAAACGGGGATGAAAAAAATACTCACAGAATCAGACGAACTAGCACAGTTATATATTATGATATCTGCGGCTATAAAATGCTACACGCCTCAGGAAGGTGTACATGGATCAGGACGGCGAGGCGAAGAAGATAATCGATAACATCCCAAGCGTAAAGACCTCCAATGTAAAATACCTTGCTTGATGCCTTCTGGTACCGTTTTTTGTATCTTACCATCATTATTAGGTTCTATGACAAGGATGTTCGATAAGTATGTTTAACAGCAGGACTTGTTTGTCATCTTGGATTAGGTTCAACCGTCTGAAATTGAAGATTTGTATCTATAAACAAAAAGGTGTCACTGAAATAGCTAAACGATTACTCCATGGGAGCAACAAGTATAGAAGTTCTGACGCAAAACCACGCATTCTTCATCGTCTATAAAAGCCAAGAGTAAAATAGTCTAGAAAAGTCTTGACAATCATTATTAGGAAGCAGACTCCCAAGGACCAGTATTTATTGCTTTTGGAAATGGAGCCCAGCATTCATCGATGAAAGGCAAGCTAATATCCTCAGCCCGCACGATAGGATCAAGCTGTATCAGTTAGCAAAGCAAAGAAAGATAAAAAAATTGATGAAAACAATCTATTCATGTAATAACTAGAGTATAGATAATGACACGAGTTGCCATAGCGGATGAATATTTAACTTCCCAGATCTGCCCGCTTTGCAAGAAAAGACAATTGGGAAAAGGAGACCGAGCGGAAAGTAGTTGCGATGTGCGGTTTAACCGAGATGTACTTGCTGCCAAGAATATCAGACGTTGTTTCATATACATGATGAATCACAGCAAGGAGCGACCTCCGGAAATCCGACGCCCGAAGAACACATCTTAATGTAGATTTTTTAATCATTTTACGGACATTAACAGCTGTATTCTGCAGCTTGTTATGTAACCGGAAAGCCAAGGTGCAAAAACCTTAACACGTTTTGAGGAGCGTATATTCAATAAGTGAAAAGAGACATGTCATATTTTATGACAAAAGTAGTTTATATTTTTAAGAATTCCTGTTTGAATGCAATAAACAACCATTAATAACCCCTACTCGATTTCACCGTTCTCCAAACTTGCATAAATCTGCTATTTTGAACTGAATGCTTAATCTATCTATCTATCAATGCATAAACATAGAAGCGCTGCTAATATGCACAGTGATCATTTATAGGCTTACTTTTAGCCAGTCAACGCATTAGCCTATTATGGACCGTCTATTCCAAAGCTTATTCATGGGTTACACCTTAAATTATTTCTACCTCATAACAAAATGACAATCAGACAGCGCCTCCTGCATGCATAATGTAAGAGATATGATCCGGATACTGCTTGAGCCATTTGAATGCAGGAAGAAGCATATCTTTAAAATAGTGAAGTAATATCAGATATGGTATATATCTTTATATACAGCATAAAGTATACCATATTCAAGAAAACTTAGACTCCAGCAAGATACAAGCTTTGACAGCGAGTACGATGTCTCTTTGGTGTTATATTTTATTCGAAATTTAACTGTGCTTTGGTTGTTTATCATGCTGTGAGAAATGTTAAACATAAGGAGGATAGGTGCTTGATGGCTAGGACTTGGGTGATTTCATTCTTCTCCCTTTTCAATGTTTATTGTGTGTCTTAAGGGAGAAGTACAGGGTCTTAGCGTGGCAGGTGAAAACAATAAAGTCTATTACGGCATTTACGCTTGTCTTTCTAAGTTGCTGAAGGGTTTCTATTTTCTCTCATTTCATATCGTGACAATGACAGGGTCTTTTTTTCTGTCTGAGGGGAACAAAAAGCTCCACTTAAACCCCTCAAAATTATTTACGGTTTCCTTGACTCTTTTCTCTGAATTCATTTACTCAATCGTTTAGTGTCTATACGATGCGATTGTGTTAGACACCTCTATTTACTTAAGAAATATCCATAGTACTCTCCTTTCCTTCTATTCACTCACTTTTACCTTCAACATTCCTTTCGTTAAAACGAGACTCTTTCACATTTTGTAACAAAAGTCACTGTTCGGTTTACTTTTCTTTCACTTACATCTTTTATTCAACATCTTGAAACTTTACGAAACTTATCATGTCTGAATGTCTTGGATCATTATGGTGTGTCCGACATGTAAAGCACGCCTACCTCATCAGCAACTGTTACCCAGACAGAGAAGGCGAAAAAGGCCCTCGCTCATCGGAACTCAGCTATCTCATATTCTATGCAAACGCACGACCTGCTAAACTTACAAAAGTGGGTCGCTTTCTGGAAAAAAAGGTTCATCGAGATATAAGAAAAGGCAGGAAAAAGTAATGTTATCCTTTTGTCTTGCGATACAAGCCCGACTTACCCTTCGCTCCCCTCACACAGAAACAATCAAGTCTCGCTTAGCATTGTCAAGTCGCTTATCCAATCGTGTCATCGTGACCTCAACCTTTTCTCAAAATCGGTCGTTAGAATATTGAGTATGATCCTCGATACCAGAGATATTGAATTGATCGACCAAACATGCGAGACTGTACGTAATAGACCGGAAAATGATCGAAAACTGGGATTGATCATTTTGCATAAATGTAGTTCATTGTTTTCTGTGATTATCACGACGGTTCAACACTCGGTGTGGATGCAGAGTTCACCTCAGATTTTGAAACCCTCATCAAGAAATTCGCCGACTTTTGTAACTATATCAACACAGATGATGCTGTAGTTCTGAAGTGGGTGAAGTGCCTATTATCCAAATATATATACATATTTATCTTCTTAATACTCAGGATGCGCTATATTGGTCATCGCGCTATGCAAGCATGCGTCACCTCCTTATCTTTACACGCATTCAACTTCAAGGTCCAACTAGGGACTATATTATTACCGCTCGTTTTACGGTTATTCGCTTCCAAAAAGCATGTAAATGTCATGGCAAGGAGGTACGGAAATGGACGACGTGCGGTGATGACCTACTGACATCAACCTTGGCCATAGCTGCAACTCCATTGATATTCGCCGTTCGGCAACTAAAAACGACGATATCGATAAAAATTCGGTGGACTGCCTCGCAGCACAAACATTGTCAATGCTATTTAATAGGCTAAACGGGGGAGCTATCCGGATAGCATTAACATCACTGTTTGGGTAACTGTGATAATCGTTTACCACCAAGCGCTAAATATATACTTTTTTTTGCTTCCTACCTAGTTTTATGGATACAAAAGAAAAATGGTGGCCTCCTGACTTCGTGGTATCGTTCATGGAGCTTGTGCTGGATTCACTACAGGTTAATATGACATTGTACGTAATGGTACTAAATATTCTTTTTGGATTTTTATCAGCCTCAGTATCGATATTTATTGGTTTACGAAGTCCTTCAGCAATTAGATAGTGTTCCTGTTAGCAACGAATCCAAACGTGCTTGCTTAATATCTATCTTGGATAAGCTTCTCAATGCGGATGCGCCACTTTTGGGAATATCGATACTTGAAGTACTCAATTCGCTTTTCACCATTCTCATCAAAACGCTTCAAGGTCGTGCGTTCCAAGAAGAACGCCCAGACAAGGAGGACGTACAGGGGACTTGCCACTTCTTTATCGATCGAGGACTTATACATAGTATCGGCGGTTTAGCATCCAAAACGTACTATCAGAATCAACTCGATGATGTTACTGGATATGTTATAGCAAAATTACGCGCAAACACGACGCTGGATGAAGTGGACGGTTTAGCTTTAAATGACTATCGACGTGTTGCTCTGAAGTGTTTAGATTCCATTATAACTGCAAACGAAAAATGGATTCAGCAAGAAATAAAGAGCGGACAAACGCCCAGCCAAGATAGCACCATATCCTTGGATACTTGGACTCCCGCGCTTGGACTGTTGACAGACAAGGCGGAAGGTGAGGATGAAATTCATGAAATATCTTTACTAGCTCACTAATAATTTCGCCCTGTAACAGTGCGGATTGATTTCGCAAGGATACTGAATCAGTACCTGAAAGTAAGCTCAACACCAAGCAACGGCATCGAGCAGAGGTAAAGCAATGGTAATATTCGTTTTTGTTTCGCTAACGGTGCTTTGTACGTGTTGCCAGTCAGTTTCCTGAGGTAAGAAAAATCCATATTTCATGAAACAGATTCAGACGTGTCAACCGCTAGCACAAATTGCGACAATGCGGCGACTTCAACTTTATAAGCAACTTGCATCAGACCATTATCTACTGGATAAAACTGGAAGATCTTAACGTGCCAGATATTATCGCTGTGCGTGCAATACTATGTTCGCTTATCCAGCGCTTAGGTGTTGACGGGATCGTCAAAACAACTTCTCTTGTATTTGAGCTGCAAGATATGGTCAGCAGAGGCGACATAAAAGGCGCTTCTTGTCAGCGAGCCATTGTTGCTATGGTAGTGGATTGGTTTTGGCAAGTCGGCGTACAACACAATATTGAGCGCTTAACAGACTATATGACGCATATTACGGAAGAACGGAAAATGCTTAATGAATGTTCAACAATTCCTTTTCCAAACAGTTTTGATATTCCAGTACAGGAGTCATACTTTGAAAAACTTGAACCTGTTAACGATAAAGCCGTGACGAAGTTCGTTGATCGTCATCGCGTTGTTGAAATCATATCGAACGATGGAAAATTCCGTGACGAGGAAGATACGCACGGTCTTGATCTTGAAAGTAAGCTCTATGCGGAATGGGGATCTGACGCATACAGTAAGTGTTTAGTGGCTTTGAATGTTATGCTTATCACTTTCCTTCAGTGAATCATAAACGCATGTTCCGTATCAAGCCTGCGCGTGACATGGATGAGCTTAAGCCAAGATTGATGAATCCCTGGCCGAATATGACGATGGATGTGAGTAGATATGGTCATGTTAAGAAAAGGTAGACAGCTTATGGGTTACCTTAGGAGCTTCCTAATGCTAAGAAACAGCCTATCAAAGTAGAAACACTGAAGGAAGCTTTAGGTAGGAAAAATCTTCTGAGTAGGGAAAGCTGTCATCTAACGAGTGTGACGAACATCTAGCGACACAAGTATTAGTTAATGAAAGTTCGGAGGCCGATGAAGAGTCGACACAAAACATGTCTGTCAATAGTTTGATCAAGCGATCAAAGGTTGAACGTAAGGATATGAACACCCTTCTGTCGCAGCTAAACATAGAGCCCAAAGCACAAAGGTAAAGCATTCAGTATTATGCTTTAAACTTACGTTGATTTCTATAGTACCACTTCCCTAGTTAACCCTCCCTATAAAGGATGAACGAAAATTGTCGAATATATAATAGAACAACATTATGCAACATACACTAAATCTTCACATTATACGTAATGGTTGAGTGACTCCCTTGTGCAGAAGACAACAGACCTTGTGTCACGAATATTGAATTTTGGTGAATGTGATAGGTAACTTTTCGCTGAGGAAGTTTCTTGCGAAGATGGAGTAAAGTAAACGACGTAATTTTACCTCCGAGAGTACCATTTCCTTTAATGGACCAACTGAGCGTATAAGAAAAATGGTGTGGATTTATCGTGTGCTTAGTATGAATAGTGAAAGCACACAAGTTTCTTCAGTTGATAGCTTGGTTAGTGGATTCACTATGTGAGAGTGATACGACTAAACAACAAGCGAGAAAAGGTTTGTTAAATCGAAGTAAACCTCAAACGAAACAATTGTAATATGTCAATGAGTACAGCAACGCAGATTCTACCTATCGGTTCCTGCAATTTATGTATCCTCTGGATAATGTGCGTGAGTTCGCTTAGATGTCACATATTAGAGCGATCGGGGAACTGTGTACACTTTTCTGTCAATCGATTTCTGTGATTCAATCCCGGAAAAAAGGACTTTTCTGACAGCTTTTCCCCCCTTCTTTTTTCGTCTCATGAACATGACTTGGCGGAAATGGCCAGTTACCACATCGTTGCAAGCTTCACTATTATGGCTTCTGCTGATTCTGCTCATAGCAAGAGCCGATGCGGGATGGTTAAAGCGATCAGTTCATGCTGAGAACACGACGAATAGCAATCATACGGATGATAGCAACCAACCCGGAGACGACGATGATTCCATTTTATTCCCGGATCCTGATATCGAAGGAACAAAGTTGCCACAAATCCAATACAAAGCGAACGTTAGCTCTCTTGTCCAGGTGGTGCTTTTTTGTGATTTGGAACCTTCTTTTTGCACTAAAGTGCAAACCGCATTTGCCGCGGCTACTGTTGAATTTATTAAAGTGGTCAATATCAAAAACAGTCTTGTGTAAGTCTTAAAGAGGAAAAGCAGAAGAGAAGAAGAATGAGAAGACAAAGTATAACTCATACCTGCACTGTTTAGATTAACATCTTATTACTATCGTTTTTGCGATAATCAATGTTTAAACGATACCATTGCGTGGGCAGAGCCTGCTTCCCAAGTCAGTAATATCGTTTTCCATTTGGTCACCCGCTAACCGTCAAGTTTTTGTTCAGTTTACGCTTCCTTTTCAGGACGGTGCTGATCTTAACTACATCTATCCACAGGCGCTAGCAAAGCAGCTAGTGCCATATGGGCACACTTCATCCTGGGATGACTGGGATATTGTGATGGCGATCAATCATGATTACTATCTGAGCGAGGTGAATTTGGACAAAGTATATGAGAATGGATGGAATGGAACAGGTGTTCCTGCAGGTGGAAAGTTTTGGTTTCAGGTATGTCTACAAGTGAATGTGCGTTTTATTCTGGGCGAAGCTTAAAAAAAAGAGTTGCCATAAAGAACGATAGCACGATTCGATCGGGACAAGTCGATCTCAAGTATGTTTTTCTCCACGAGATCCTACATGGTGCCGGATTTGTGAGCTCATGGGCCGATTATTTCTCTCACGAATCATCTCCATTTCGTCAATTATTACAAGACGTGATGGATTTGATTGAACTTCAATTACTAACACCGAGTCCATTATGGTACATCAAAAAGCAGATGGGCCCGATTTATATGATAGGCTTTCAGCCAACCATGATATTCGATAAATTCCTGATGAATGTGGATTCACAAAACAATCGGAGTAGCCGCCAGTCGCTGGCCGATCTCGGCTTTGATATGCAAAACTTTTGCGTGGAAGATGAAACAGAAAATGCCTACATTTCCAACTTCGTTCAATTGTTTAATCGCTATGGAAAATCCATCCCTGCAAGAGAACTCTGGCTCTCAATCAGCCGGAATCAGACATTGGAATTCCAATTTGCTCCACCAGCCATCGCTAATAGCAGCTTCAATAGTAACCGGTACCTCAAAGAGAAATACGCTCACATGATACTCGCTACCGGCAGTGGCGCAATGAATTCTCGTCTAGAACAAGGCGATTTGATCTTTCGACCAAGTTTGTCAAATGCACATGTTGATCAGTTATATGCATTCACACCTGATTTTTTAATGACTGACCATTTCCGAACTGGCCAGACACTTGAAGAGATCGTCAAGGATGCATACGAGGATCAGGAAGTCATCACCTATCCGGTGACTTTGAATGGCACGGTAATCAATCAGGTGTATCAATCGCCGATCGGGCCAGGCATATTGCGAATGCTAGACACCATGGGTTATTCGACGGTATTAACTAATACGAACTACTCCATCGATAACAAAATTGATGAGACGATCAGAGCCCATCCTGTATGCGATAACAATAATTTCCGCAGTATGAAGGCTCCCAGCAGCGTTTCCAACGGAATCACTCACTTTGACTCTCACTTGCTGATCGTCTCGCTTCTTTTGTCCTGGTTACTCTTCCTGTGAGCTGCAGCTGTCCCACATTTCCTTTACACTAGCCTTCTATCCCTTTTTGTAACCCTTGCCTTCCGTCTTTTCTTTTCGTTGCTCCTATTTTTCCTTGTATCTCTCTTGTATTTTTGTTTTCCGCTCTTGACGTCTTTCCTTTTTCTTGTAAATTTGTTATTTATATCTTTCTCATAGAATGTAATGTACCTTGTGGCAACTGTGTAATGGCAAAAAAAAGTCTAGTTGGCTTCATACAAACAATGGCTCATACGATAAAAAAGTGGGTGACCATGACGTCCTGGGCCGCTTTATTGATGAACCCAACTAAGGCAAGTGTATGATTCTTGCTAGTGGTGGCGTCGGTTAAAAGGAAAACAAGAAAAAGGAGAACATTAAACAAATGGATAGTGTTCACACCAGCTGCCCACTTGGCTGTATAGGGAAAATGTAAAAGAATAAGGGGATGAAGGCGGTCAATTTCAGTCGGCATACACTTGCTAACCAGTTAAAATAATTGAAGCCTGCCCAAAATACATCGGGATACTGAAAATGCCGATGCTGAGAAGCTCCAGTTATTGCGACAACCCATATAATAAATAATATATATTGCCGTTTACAGACATGACCTTGCTCAACTAATAGTTATCCTGATGCGCGCTTAAAGAATAACCTAGAAAATTTTATTACAATATAGAAAGCATAAGCTATTAATAGATTAGAACTCGTTATTAGCATTTTTTCGAGAATAAACTCCAGTCAGACTAGATTTACTGCTTTTTTTTTCTATTACTGACGTTCTATACCAGCGAGACACGATGCAAAATGCCATCTACAGCCTTTAACCAATATAGACAACGACAGAACTGCTGAACCTCCTTTAGAAGACTGTAGACAGAATTAAATAATATATAGACCTGCCAAAGGAAATACTGATTTTATACGTTTTCCCCACGCAACCCATATAATATAGGACTGTGTATTTCGGTAGCACAGAATAGTAAAAAGCTACGTTGGATAGTGGATAGAATGTCTCGATTTTACCAGAATAAGGGTTGTAACAGTCAAGCGAAGAGACGGCACGATGCAACTCCAATGAATGTAACCATTGGCCCGTAAACTCTTGTCAATTGGAGCAGATCCGGGTATGACTGATCTTGTGGTAACAAGCAATACATGTTTTGGCCAAGAAAGCTTTCAAGACAAAAGCTTCGTACCTCAGCCCAACTGATGGCATAGGCTCGTATTTCACAACTAGGGCGCCATATGCACCTTATTCATAACCCTGATATCGAACAAAATCAAGCAAGAATAGCCATAGCAAAAACTATCTGAGAAGATGTGTCTCCAGCAAGTTTACGCTCAATCTTTCCTCTCATGGACCGTCTTTTCGAATTTCATGCTTCCGAACGAACATTTACAATGGACTGTCTACAGCTGGTAGCAAAGAAGTTTACATAAACTATATTCCCAAATCAAAGGCAGTACAGCTAGAGAGGAAGACATCGTGTTAGCATATGGTGCTGGACGGTTTGACTGCACATACGGAGGGCATAGACCAGTACTTGTCAAGACATTCCATTGAAAGCTATCTCAGTATGTGACTATGGTATTTATTAAAGGAATCTCGAACAAGCTGTGAATGCTCCAATCGATGTCATATCTGATCAAAGCTCGCCAAGGGATGCAAGCAGATATGAACGCTGTACACACTGACAAAGATATTCTACGTCGTCCAGGACCGGCCGTCTATCTTGTACGACATTGCGGAACATGCCATACAATCTGGAATAGGGACGAAACAGGGTCAGGAACGTATCCATTTTCTGGCACATGAGAAAACACAACGGTGAAAGACCAGTCGAATTTACCAAGCAGGTACAGAATCCGATAGGATGGGCATTTCCGAATAAAACCTTCCCTATGTTTACGTCTCCGTGTACGTATTGATACTGTGTCGCTTCATTTGGTGTCCTCCACCTCTGAAAGGTCACTCGTTACCTTGGGGTCCTTTAGAAAGAATGGAAAGATACTCAAAGCAAAGCGATAATCAGAAAAGGCTAATGAAACTGATTTCTTTTTTTAGTCTAGGGAAGGACAAAAAAGAAGCAAGGGACTTGATGTCTAGCTTGAGAGTGTCAATAAAGAAGTCGGTCTTGGTTATTCTCCGTGAAATCCAGACCGTATCAATTTACATAAGTGAAACAAGATTCAAGGTTGTTGACTGTATCGACTTTTGTACGGAAGAAGGGGAAAGTTGGAGGTTCCAAAGGGGCGAGGGAAGGAACAACGTCCAAGGGTTGGGTGGCAGGTAAGATGTGTCGACCATTTGGCCTAATGACCTACTTAGAGGCTTAGTCTTGATCCAACGTTATAAGGTGTTTTTTCATGCGTACTATTAGTATGCATCTGACCTCATTGGCATGAATCTTTCTCCTAACCATATACCTAAACCTGTTTAACTGCACAGTACAAAAAAGGGCAGTTTTACGATCGGTAAACAGAGTTCAATAACGTCGCCAGCTTAAAGTCCGCCTGCAGGCGTTTTTGGGAGGAAGGTAAAAAAAAAAGCAACAGGGAGTTGACACAGCGAAAGGGAAACGGAACGGGGGGGGGGGACACGGGAGGGTGGGGGATGCATGTACGATACAACTTCTCCGCCTGAACCATAGACATTGGTTTTCACTTCCGATCTTTTGACACTTTTGAGTAACAATAACGCCCAGACCTAACCACTATGAAGTGTTATCACAATATTCGCTTTGATCGTATCTCATATCAAGGTATTTAAGAATAGTTCTTGTTTGATTTTGGAGCCCATATTTCTTATGCATTGATCCAATCGATACGACCTTGCACGGTTGAACGATGCACCAACTTATCGTTAATGGGAGGAGTAAAGATCGTCCCCCTTTTTGACAGGGTCTCTGTTGCTGTTGAACTGTACAAAGAAGAAAGTGGCGTTGGATAAAGACCTTTATTCAGGTTAATCAATAGTTATCTATGACACATTAAGCAAGTTCACAGATCCTATAACTATCTGTTGCAATCAAAGGGTCCCTATATATCATAGTCCTCCCAGATATCCTACCAGTATATAGGCACTGTGTTATACCATGAATAAATCAATCCAGCAAACAAACCTACGAAGTTCGCGGAGCTTAATTTTTTCCCCAGTTCAGTAATTTGATAGTTCAAGCACGGATCATCCTATCCGAGCTTGATTCAATGTACTGAGTTCATCTTTTGTACGTGTAGGGTGTCAAGGCTTTTGTATGACCAACATAAAAAGAATAGTATTATTGGCGATATATCGATGAGCATTGTGTGTGTATCTAAGCATCCGGAACCATGGTATGAGATGAAGTGGCTGAAAGGGTTGGGTAGCAGCTGTTGTTACTGTAGGAGAGCACAAGTCATAGGTTTGATTATCACTAGGATATTGCCGATCGCCATCTATATGTAGTGAAAGAAAAAAAATAAAGTAGAAAAAAAAAGACATAGAGAGAGAAAGAGAAAGGCTTCTTCTGTTGTTGTTACTTTTCGGTATGCACGGAATTGAATTCCTTTCATGCTCCTTAAACCTTTTTCCAAGTCCTTCTCCCTTCTCCGCCACCGATAAATCACCGCCACCGCAGCATTGATGTTATCATGTGTAAACATCGGGGCCAGAACAAGGAAATTTTGCATTCATGCGTTTACCTCTTTTAACCCCTTTTTTGGAACTATGCTTGTTTTGATGTCTCCGCTCAAACATCGTCCCCCCTTATTTTTCTGATTTCATTACAAGTATAAATACGAGGTTATTGTCCTCTCCTCACCTTGTTCCTTTCCTCACAACATGCACACATCTATTAAATCGAAATGGCACACTTTTATCACCTGGTTTACTCCTTATCACTCCTCCTCCTCCCATCGACGTGCAAGTTGTTCTAGTGATGTACCTTTCTCAGCAAAAAAAAGAAAATGGTCTATCTGTAGTAGCCATCTCAGCAGTCGTTCAGAACCCTCCAGTGATAAATGTATGACCCTCAGTCTCTCCATGATGTTTCGACGACGACCATCCAATGCCTCCTCCGAAGTATCCGATATTGATATCCAAAAAGAAACAGAAAAGGTCTACGATCTTTATGCCCTTGCCGTCGATGAGGTATACTATCCAAAACGAAAAGGAAAAAAAAACATGCCTTCTAAAAAAGAAATTCAATTTGTAGATCAATTATGCGGAAGACTCACGAGGATCACCCTATTATTCTGGTGACCGTATTACAGCACGGGAAGCCATTGACGGTTGTGCAACGGCCTTTATGCAATTATTGCAACATACACCTGATCATAATCTACGATCAGAACTACAATCTACCTTAGCCCCAAGGCTGATTCAGTTACAACAAAAGTACGATCAGTTACCACAAGAAATCGATGCCTACCATTATTATTAGTTACTTAGTATTCTTTTTTATCTCTCTTCCTCTGCCGTCCTACTCATCCCTCACGCATCCCTTACCTTACTTGTACACATGTTTATACTTCCATACCCGCATTTCATCTTGCACAACTTGTATGATAAAAAGTTTCCTTTTTTTTTCTTTCCCTTCTTCTCATGTTTTGCAGCCGTCCGTTTAAGTTGGATATGGTCGGATAAAGCTTCAGGACCTTTTAGGGTGCAACGCTGCTGAAGTTTAATCTTGTTTTCAAGGGTGGCGCTTTTAGGGCTGTTTGGGGAAAGTGCAATTCCCTAATGCATCCATGACTCCCCCCCCCTCTCCCTCGTTCTTTTTTCTCTGTCTTATTTCACTCTCTCTCTCTCTCGCGCGCGCGCGTTCTATCGCTCTCCCACGGCTTTGCATGTCAGCTGTGGACGTGATAAGAAAAAAGCCTATCCAATTAAAAAGAAAAAGATATTGAATTTCCCAAAACAGTGGTTAAGCCCGGCTGATAAACAATAATATCAGTTTACATAAGGAGTGACTCTAATTCATTTCTCTTTATCCTAATCAATAACAAAACGCTGTCTTGTTTGAACATGCGTTCAAACTTTCAAGTCCGCCAACAAGAGCGATTTTGCTAATCCTTCTTTGTTTCTGGATGTGATGAAAAAAGCAAAAGACTATATTAAAGCTAAATCATCGGTGCATCCGATAAATGCAAGTAAATCCTCTCTCCGCTTTTAGGAACTGATCCTTCTCCCTGTATCACACATTACATACATCCTGTTAGGCAACATTTAGAACATGCGATACAGCATACTGTCCTCTCTTTGCAGAAACTATGTTTCATCTGCTCGCTTTTCTCTCTCTCACTCATCTCTCTTACGCCTCCTCTGAGCCCCCCTCCACTTCACCCATGAAAAATTAAACTTTGCAGTTGCTAAAAATGGAAAGATTTCGCGCCCGCTGACAAGTCAAGTGTCTCATCTGGAGGATCTCCTGGATATCAGGCTTTTTTACTTGACCACCGTTTACTTCGGCTACGCTGCAAACCTTAGTAGCAATGGTAGTCTAGTCAGTTGGTGATAAATTTCTGTGGTTATGAGCAAAGAGCTGGGCATTCCATCCCATCCAATCCTTGACTTCCGCTTGATTGGCGTGAATCTGCTAGGATTGCCCTGAGTTCTGCAGTATTTGGTATAGAAATCCTTTGCTCCATCGCTTTCCAGAAAAAGGATTGCTTATTCAGTCGTCAGTCTAAATGAATTCGGAACGCGAAAGGCAAAAAAGCGCTTAGCGGAGTGAAGCGAAACTTAAGCAAGGCAGGTGTCACAGAGTGGAGGTTACTGAAGGCTGAAAAAGGCGCTGGATGAGGACGGAGGGGAGGGGTCTTTGTGAAAATAACATGTTCCTATCAAATGCAACGACCAAGTGTTCATTCTCTAACTCGTAATGCTAAAGCACTTTGTCTCCTCAAAAGAGAGTCATAAAAGCAAGAATGAATTTCTCGCGATTGAAAATAAGAGATCTATCTCACACGTATAATAAGCAAGGCAAATGGTAAAACCAATTAATCGTTGGATGTAGATTGGGTAAGTTGGTACCACCGAAATACTTATGGAGAGCCCTTCTTGGTGATCATTCCTTTTGCCTTTTGCTTGCAAGCGGGGAATACAAGAAATCATACTCTTTCACTTTATCCCGTAGAATATCGCTGTTGGTATCCCCTTTTCACTAGCAAGAAGAGAAATTTTGGAATATGTCAAGCATTTTAGAGCAAATGATTACAGATAACTGTAGAAAAAATACGACACCTGCAATTATTCCACCCTATTTTTCCATAGTGGCTGACAGTGCACTAATACTTCGTAGAAATGTTTGACTGGTATGCAACATTGGGCGTCAGTAATACCATGCCATCGTAAACAGAACGGGAACCAAACGGAGAAACGGGGCTTCTGGATGATATAGCCTTTCTTTAGCAATTTAATGGCGTTGTTTGTCCGTATGCTTCGTTGCCATCGTGGTGCTTTGGATCATCCACTTGCAGTTTGTTGTCCGTGTCGTTGTTATGGTTGCCCATGGGCGCAAAATATATCCGAGGGCGGAGTGAAAACAGCAAAAAGAGTTTACAAAAACAACTATAAGCACAATGAACGAAGTTTTTAAGTGCAAAAAGGCTTATATCTGCATTTGAAATTTTTTCCTTTTGCATTGACGGAAGCATCGGTCCGACTAAATACGAACAAGGTATGTTTATGGGATAGACTATATCACTTATGTAATCCATTTCTATCCGCATTGTACTTGCAAATGAAAATAAGGTGTCACATTCAAACTAATACAAGGAATAGATACTTCATAGACTTATCTACACCATATGAAAATTGCCCGAGTGATCAACACTGCAGTCAACCTGTCATGTCCGCATATATCACAACTTTCCACCTTGACGCCTCCTAATTCGGTCTCTTGGCCCCCCGTCTCATCCGTCTTAACGTCCTGCAGACCATTCTCAAGATAAGTAACGATGTATGGTAAACAAAAGGAGGAAAGACACGGATAAAGAGAGTGAGTGGATACTTGTGAAAAATGAGTGATGATTCCCACATTCACAAGGTTATATTTACTAAAAAGCAATGCATTTCCGTTTCCTATCATTTCTTTCGACAGTTAATTTGCTTTTTTGTATGCTCCGATGCGAAATCGCACTTCATCCCTGTTGATGGCCTTGCATTGCATCACAGTTTTGTTAATGAAGACATATCCGATCCAACGTTATAAGCATACATGACTTTGCCCTTTTTCCTAAATATCTTTCTCTCCACAATCGAGTGACATGCAGTCTATTTAAGGGAAAAAAGTCATTCTTGATGTTTATTGCACACCCATTTCTTCATCGGACATGGAAAATGTATCAACGGTTTTGCAATGGTTCGGGATCATCAAGATCTCGTTCTCGTGGCTTCAAATCCATGATTCCCATCGAGTCCAAAATCGAACTGCGCCGCAGCTGCTCATTTTCAGCGCGCCGATCGGCTGTGGCCATTTCACTCGCATTCTAGAATACAAAACAACTCGGTTCTTCAATCCACTGCTATTCAATGAATGAGAAATGAAATGGGTTTTTATACCATGCGTGCAAAACTTCCGGGATCGATTTGACCAGAGATGACTTTCTGACGTAGCGGGTTTTTTGTATCTTTTAGATTAAACACATGTGAACGCACCAAAGCTTTGTAATCATCATCCACTTTTTGACCCCGAAATCGATATATTTCTTCCTCTATCGCTTTAGCAAGTGCATCTAGACAAGTTAGGTTAGCTTTCCTTTACGTCTCCAATGAAATGCAGCAGAACAAACCTTGAGATTGATCTGTACTACTCAGAGACTTATTTAACAATTCAACACCTACGTTTTTAATTTAGACCGTGTGCTTTCCATTTCAAGTTTGGCCTTACTTTTCCGCCTAACAGGATCCATCTGGAGAAAAAGAAAGCTTGTTGAGCGAATTGCATGAATCGGAGAATGTTTAAATCACACCTGATCTCAAGAAATCAATATCCGATCATCTTGAGAAGATTAAGCAATAGAGCTATTGGTCTTGTATCATACTATCTTGGTGTAAACATGAACTAGTATGTGCTTCATGCTGCTATTCTAGGCAAGGTTCCTGGCCTTTTTTACCTAAGGCATCACTAGACCAAGTATAATTTAGTATTCCAATCTAGTAAAGCTTTACGTCAAAATTCTTTGGAGTTCCGACGTCTTTGGAAATGGGTCTACAGTTGTTTGTTACACACTGGTAGTACATAGCTCTCCGTGTGTGTTGGTAGCTTTATCGAATGTTTCCTTCGATAAACTCCATTAGCCATTCTCCTAGGACCATGCTCGTTTCGTATCTGTATACACGCCTATCAATCACTGGATCGCTAATGCGTTTGTAATGCATACATCTCATGATTAAAGAAGATTACAGTTAACTGACACACTAGTTTTGTTGCCTATCCAGATAAGGAGTTTAGCTACTGAAGTATTAGCATTGAGTTTCCTTTTTAGCAGGAAACTGTTATGCCTCCCAACGTCCACTGGACCTAGTCCTTGGGGTATCTGAGAGTACCGCTTGCTCACATTATCGTCATAATGACTTGTACCCGGTTCATGGTAGGTTGGTTTGAAACAGAAAATACGCTTTTGGAAGAAGAAAGAAGTGCTTTATGCAGAAACCATTTATCAGTGACATATTGCAAAGGTAACTTGTCATATACCAGACACAAATGCAGCATCTAGTGTATACCAGTGTACAACCTCTGTATTGCTTCTTTTTTATCATAAAATGAATGGTACCTGCAGCAACAGGTCATTTTCTTTTCTTTGAAATATATAATATACTATTGCTCCAGGCTTTCGATTCTGTAAATGTATTGACAGTTTATTTCAACAAACTGTGAGCGCTCGTCAGCTCTACAATCTAATTACGTTTCTTATTTTATCGGCCAAACTAGCGTCAATTTCCCAAATAAATTACATGGAATTTAAAGCAATCGTTGTAATGCCAAACATGCAATAATGGGTAATGGTCATTGAACATGCATTTCTTCAGCTCTATCAGGGCTCATGACGAACAGTTAGCCTAGGATATGATAATGAAAAACTAAAAAATCAACTGTATGTATAAACGCTGGCTTTAAGCGCATTGCTTTCCACCACTTATGCATGTATGCCGACATGGAAATTGTTATCACATCTAACTGAAGTGTGGAGTCATCTTAATCGCAAGTTTTGTTCTATCGTACGGTCTTTGCATCCTGTTACCAGCATCTCAATTGTTGGTCATGGAGACTTTCCGAAAAATTCAAAATGCCTATTCGTCACAGTCACAGTGTCTGGCTCCTTTTCTTCAGCATGAGCCATCTTCTGCCGAATCATTTCACATCCAATATGCCTTTAGCGCAAGCGCAAACACTTAACACAGATCAGCAACGACAACAATTTCAGCATTACCCATCTGTACAAGATGCAGCATTACGAAATGACAAGATTCCCGCAAACACAGGTAAACAAAGGATGAAGGAACTTGCCGTGTACGCTTAACGATCTGAACGAAACAATAACCCTTTATTCTTTTTGGCTCTTTTCCTCATTCTTGCGGATAAAAAATAAAAAAGCATCCGCTTATAAACGTCATCCAGAGGAACCGTTACTGTGGTTTGCGGGTCCTCCAGTAAACGTGACACCGTTATCTCGACCAGTTCATTCGTTAGCCTACTTGAATTGGAAACAAGCGCAGAAATAACAAGTCAAACATCTCAATGCACCCTATTAAACCAAAAAGACGATTTCCTATAACCTGTTCCCTGTTTTCTTTTTTCTTTTTTACTTTTCTTTCCTGTTATCTTCTTCTCTTATTGTGTTCAATGTCTCTTATCACTTTATCGCGCCGCTTGGTCATCCATCGTGGTCTGTTAAGCCGATCTTATGTCCTGACCCCTTCTGCACCCGACGTCTCACCCTCATCGGCCGAGAGAAAGGAACCTCAAGATGATCATAAATACATACATGCACTCTATAACAACGAAAATCAGAGCGTACTGGATCAGCAGTATTTGCATGAGCAGAATCATCGCTCCCTCTCGGATCAAGGCCCAGAGCAGTCGGTGACAGATTCCTTTAGTCCAAAATTCAACACTGTGTTTGATGAATAAGAAGCAATATTGTACATATGTCCCCTCCCTTTGTATTCTTGCAAATTCTTGTTCCCTTATCTTTCTCCTTGTTTTGCCTCTATGTTCCATTGATGAAATATGAGCAAAAGAATAATAAGTGATATCCAATGTTGCTAGAGAATGACAATCGTCTTAGTCACAGCCAACCACCTGGTTTCGCTTTGATTGAACGAAGTAAAACTGGGCAACTTGTTACACGCGTTGACATGCATGGTCAAGCATGGGAATCGGAAAAAAAAAGTGCAGATATAGTGAATGAGCGGACCAATCATCGCCAATGAATTAACATCGTGGTACCAAAAGTGGCAAATTTTCGGGGTTGCTTCCTTTTTGCTCTTTCGGTTCACCTGATCTACCAAGATAATGCTCACGCAAAGAGGGGAAGACAGTAGTTCCAGAGAGAGAGCAATTCGATAACCAATAAAAGAATCACTGTTGATGAGCATGCAAACTTATGACCTTAGGCAATCCATATTAATGTCGTTCGCATCTCTCCGAATCTCCGGAAAGCAGATAGCTTAGAAAATAGAAGGAACATCACCCAATCCTCTGTAAGGTGTAATAACATAACTCATACTGCTACCTACCTATCGCGTGAGACAATTTGCTTCTCCATCCATATACTATCAGCAACGAAAAGCTGCTGAGAACAGCGACCCGGAAGGCTGCAGTTCGAAAAAAAGGAAAAAAGGAACCCATGAGTCAAGTGGGTAGTGCTACGCCTGGTATATAGTGAACGCCATTATTTCCTAGGTACTCGCTAACTGAAATCATTTATGCGTCTTGCATATCCTTCACGAGGAATTACACTTTGCATTGTTAAGACTCTGGACATTGTAGCTAGTATAAGTTGTTTGAGCCTCAAGCTCAACTTTCCAAATGCGCCAGTGATTTCGCAAGATGCGACTTTGCTTTATTAAAACATAGTACAAGCAAGGCTGTATTGAAAAATAATGTAATATTACAAAGTGTATGCCTAGGTGAAAGAAGGGAGGATAGAAGAAGAAAAAACAAGAAAAGATTGTCTAGATGAATGGTATACTGTCCATATCAAGCTCGTCGTCAATATCGTCTAAGGTTGAATCGAATTCTTCATCCTCTGCCGGCGTGGCATCATCGGATGTGTTTTCCATAACTGCATTCTGCGGTTCCCGAGAAAATGTACGTGATAGCGTGCTGCGCACCCCTCCAAGACTACCACTAATCATCTTATTCATAATACTGGATGACGAGGAAGGCGGGGAGAGTGCTACGGGGACGTCGTCTTTCGATTCATTGCCAGAATTAATCTGATCGGTCACCGCTTTATCATCCTTTGGCCCTTCCATCGTAACTGTGTCCTCAGTCAGTTTCTCCGTCATAGTTTCTTTAGGGGTTAACAGGACTGGGGTACTTGTGGACACCATCACTTTGTTGGTTTTCTTTGACGATTCTACGGTTGTTCTAGCGGTGAAACTGCGGAAAAGGCTTCGTTGCGGTCGATCGGTAGTGGAAACTGCAACAGATGCTGCAGGCAATGCTGATGGATCTGGTACGATTGGTTTCGGTTTAGGGGAAGTCGGAGTCGGAAGTGTGTCTAGCTCTGGAAGTTCGACTTCAGGTAAGGGCGCTTTCCAATAATTCCAATCGTTGAATTCCTCATCAATTGCCTTATTAATCGGTGGAAATATTTGATCCACAAGATCGTTGAGATGAATATAAGAGGACTTGAATCCCGTTAACAGCTCCAATTTCACTTCACTGTTCGGATCAATGGTAAATATACGAGATGCTGGCACATTTACACTTCGATAGGACACTGCGTCCGTTATGCGATTGCCAAATCCAGCGTAAAATGGATCACGACCGTCGAACAATCGTTGGATATCTCGAAGACAAGCCATCTTGAATACCTCCGGTTTGCGCATGATTACTTCACGATGAAATGATGTGAATAATCTATCGGGGGACATAATAACTGGCCCATCTGGTAACTGATAGTTGTTCTGTTCAACTTTCTTGAGGTAATCCCGTGTGTAATCTGCTTGGCCAATAGCACGACTTGTCAAATATAAAAATTGGTATCCATTGTTGTGGATATCTGTATATAATTTAGCCACGCCATTGTGAGTCCAATCTTTGCCGATCATTGTAAAGACATGACCAAGAGTGTCTGATTTGGTGATCGTCCCATCGATATCCGAGATTACCACCTGAATATTGTAGTCCCAATAGAATATTTTGGCCGCGCATGTGGCGGTTCCTTGATAGGCTGATGTGACCGAAAATGAAATGGTATTGACGCCTTTTTTCAAGTTAAGACTTTTCAATTGATCCGACGTCAAACGTAAGGTTTTAGCATAATTCTTTCGCGGAGCAGGAAATGGTTCATAATCTTCGTTATCAGGGTGCATATGCTCTGCGGACCAGCCGACAGATGTTGTCATGGTGGTGGTGGTGAACGTAGTAGTCTCGTTCGTTGAATGCTCCTCAGGATGCTGATTACCTTGTTCGGCCGTGAATTCGTCCTCAGTCGCTGTCGTTGGTGCTGCAACCGATGACCGACTCAGCCATTGTCGCCATCCACGACCAAAGAGATACGACTCTCTGCTATCAGAAATTTCCGCCGAAGTCTCTTCTTCATCAGTGCCAGTCCGATTCGTTTCTTCCAATGGCTTTCGGAATAAGAGCAGGGATGTGAATAGTGGACCAGTGCGGCCGGCAGCGTAGTAACGGCGCTCATATCGAAAAACCAGCCGTCGGTCATTCAATATATTCGGATTATGCATGAAGTTATCATAGGTAATTTGATGACTGTCAAACATCTTATGGTTTTGCTGCTCATCAGAACCAAACGCAGAAAATCCGCAGAGACTCATTTCAATGCGGTACGTTTCACCTGATCGCAACTGCACTTTACCATCTTGATCAATATGGCCTTTTTTCCGCTTCTTGGCTACATTTGCTTGATCCAGCTGCTCCGTTCCCGCTACCTCTTCTGGCTCTTTATCTGATTCTTGTGATTCATTGGTCATTCTTCGTCGAGCAAGTCCCCATCCCCATGAGCTCCGTTGATCATTATTTTTGGCAGGCGGATCCAATTCATCCTCGGCTGCTCTTGCTGGTGTCGTAATATCTTCTGCTGAGTCATCCACATTGGACGCATTATGGTCCATGGGCTGAGGTGATTCAGCGCGTTTGACACCCTCATCAAACGAAGTTTTAGCTGGTGCTTCAGTGGTAATGTCATTCTGCCATTTATCATCTTCGGTCTTATAACCAGCCATATCAAGAACAATGGATTCATGCTCTCCGCCTCCATATGGTGTATCATGTGAGTTCCTGTTTTCCATTTGTAGATTTTCATCGCCATTTCTACTATGTACAGAAGTATGCGTTACATCCATCCACACGCTGTGAATATCACCGTTAGCCGGTCTAACTATAAAAGTCTCTTTGGCTATTGTTGTTGTTGTAATCGCCTCTGGTATCACACGTTCCAAAAGAGCTGACCCATCTTCTCTTGGATAAACGTCATTCTTTGGCGCCACATCATGCTGCTCACTCTCAAGCAACATATTTGCAGTTGCATCCGCCAGATCATTCAATTTCTCTTCCGTTCTACTCACGACATCCGAAGAATACCCAGTGTCGTTATCCTTTTGGTACGGATCGAGTTTTGTCACTACTTTATCCATTTGTTCCTCGATAATCATTTTCGGTGACTGCAACTCCGCTGGGAGGTGTAGCTTATTTGTGTATCCATGAGTATCCGGCTCGTCGTCAAAAGCATCCTTCTCGGCATCTAAACGAGCATCTCTATCTTGATCTATGCTGACCATTAAAGCCTGTGTAACCGAATAACCGTATACCTTTCCGTTGATCCTTTGACTCGCCAATGTCCAAGTAAGGGGGTTCCTATTCCGAAACTAAGGTTAACGAAAGACAATGTCTTTGCTATGGGTAATACCTCATTGCTCTTATTTTCCGTTACTGCGACCATAAGTGGCGATGTCTGAAATTCTTCGGGAACTTCATGTTCGGTTTCGAATACAAAAAATGCTTCTCCCGCCTCACCAACTTTCATCAGGTACGGAACTACCTCGCCATTCACCTTAATTTCGACCTACATAAAAACAACAGAGTTCAACGTCTGTCATAATGCCCGGAGAAACTTGGTATGTCACATGGGCATGACTGGTGTATCCAGCATTGGTCCATGCTCATCGTATCGACAACGTCATCTTTAGCTACCTTTTTCTCTTGTGGCATCAGCAACGATAATTTGCCAAATCGAACATGAAAAGGGGAGCATGCAAGATTTCCATCCTCTTGCTCGACTACCACGATGTCAATGGCTCCGGAAAGCGTTGCAGGGTTGATCTCGTTGTAGAAGGTCTGCACCGATGTTATGAGATTACTCAGCTTTCCGACATACTCCATGGTTATTCCAGTGTATGATCAGAAAATAAGCGAGGACAAGTGAAAAGAATAACGACACTTGGCTATCACGTGTCAAAGTGCCTTGACGTCATGTAAACTAGTTTTGGAAATCCGATCCATGATCCATTCTTTCCTTGGTGTGCATTCTGCAGTTCACAGGGACATCCAAATCGTAAGGGATTGCCTAGGAAACAATACATATATGGAACAAAAGCAATAGATGCAGTTATTGTCATTCGGGAACGGATTATATCTGCGGACAACGCACTAAACCCCTCTGTATTCGGCGATAGGAACATGGGTGACACGGACCACAATTGACTTTGTAAAAGAATCCTATTTTGGTAAGTGCCTTCACGATGAGCCTTAACGATGATGTTGATTGTATTTTTAGTTCGGCCTCACTGGCATTCGAATGATCAAAGAGTCACTAAACAGTAATCACTGTTAGATACGGTGGCTGCTAAAAGAGGGAATGACAAAATCTTATTCACGAGATAGAAAGGGAAGCTAATGTGCCTTGCAGGTTAAAGATATGCACTTGCCTAACACGTGTAGTAGAATGTAATCCGCGAAACTTCAAATGACCAATTGGACGGCGAGAAAATTGCATGGAACCACTTGGCCTTTCTCAATTCAAGGGACCACTCACAGTGCTATGTATCCTATGTTAGATCCGCCTCCGGTCAAGCCTACAATCACGCAAATTACGATCAAACGGACAATGGAGAGAAAAGTTTGAACTATCAATCGAACCACAAAATTTCAATAAACAGGAGGAAGAATCCAACGTGAACAAAGCAACAACTGGCTTGCAAACATTTATCATGTTATCCCTCGTGACAGAACTTGTCCATCAGATACAACATGTTTATTAAATCCTCTATCATGATGTCCAAGATCGCACACTATGCCTTGTTTCACCACGCAGTTATTTCTTTTCCATCAAGACCATGATCTAAGCACCAGTATATTGTGTACAGGTGCCCCTTGAACTTTGAGTATGAGAGTTGAATTGGGGGTTTCCTTCCGCGACCTTTTGACAAGATCAAGAGATGCATCGTTCTCAAGATGGTTGAGCAATTCTATGCCTGATTCCTTGGTTATCGTCATCGTTGGTATCATTATGTCAATGTCCGGTATTCCTAGTTCGACGGTAGGTAACGCACGGAACGATTTTTCATTGTCCTGATTGTTTATAAAGATAACGGCAACAGCACCAGCCTCTTGAGCCCATATGGCCTTGCGATAAAAGCTGCAGATTCCGCGGCTAAGTATAAGTACTTTACCTTGGACCAATTGCTTATCGGATGCATCGTATGGTTTGCAACCAAAGAAACGATCATCGCGTACGAAAGCGATTGGTTTGCGGTCCGCTAAAGACAGAATTGGAACACCAAACTCTGACTCAGCTGCAACGTATGTGTGTGACTGATGGACACCATGAAGACGTATTTCAATATCAGTTGTGTCGATTGAATAGGCGCTGCGATACCCTGATGCATCAATAGCTTCTAATTGAAGAACTTCATCCCGTAGATAAGGTTTAACAGCATCTAGTGTCACCAGCAATACATCGTTGCTTTGTAGTCTAAAGAGAACAGATTAACTTCATACTTTAAGTTTACAGATCGCACAAATGTAAATTGTTACCTTATGTTAGGATGTACTGCGTGTATTAACGCATTGTATTTGTAGATCAACGTACAAAAAAAAAGAAAAAAAATCCAATGAGTATATTGTTGATGTGTCTAAAGCATAAAAGCAACTGTATATATACAATAAGAAGCTAGATGGGTATAGTATCTGGGGGCCTATAGTCCCTCTAATCACCCTTTTACGGGAAAAGAAATAGCCTAGCAATGTAGAAGACACTAACCTCCCACAGCATAGTATCCACCACCTTGATTCCGCGGTTGTTTACTAAGCTCAATTTTTACGCCTGAAAGCGATTTGATGAGGAAGCCACCAATTAACTCAATAAGACGTGGTGATCTGTTATGTTCCCCCGTCCGACCAGATTGGCCAAATGTGAGTTCAAAGGATAATGCGCCCAATTCCGGTGAAGTACAGTATCCATTCGGAAAGACTTCACGAAATCCCTTGTCAGCGAGTCCCACCAGCCCTGCAGCAAAATCCGCGTCATGGCGATATGGAATAGAAGTCATATCTAACTTGTGCGGACGCATAACATAATGTCCTCGGTTTGTGAAATTACTTAATCCGTTGCCTTTCATGAAGCTGTTGAAAACGGTATGAGATTTGCATAGCCGGCTATTCATCGTCGTAGGGATTTTTCTGCTTCTGCTCGCCTTATTCTCGAGATAAGGCCTTGGTAATGGAAGAATATGACCCTCTATATATTCCACTTTAATTACGTGAAGGACAAATTACGAATATTACCAGTAGTAAAAACAAAGTTAGAGTCCAAATGGTTCAAGTAATGGTCTGTCTCGATACTTGAATACCATACAATGTTAAGCACCCTTCTTTACTTACCGGTGTCGAATAGTAAGTAAAGATACTTTAATGTTTCACTAAGCATGAAGCTTTCCATCCTGTCTTCCAAACGTCCGGTTCGCACATCACCAATAGTGGCAAATCCGCAAGGAACTCTGGTACGATTATTTAGATCCTCCAGTATCATTTCGCCAACGTGCAGATAAAAAGGGTCCTTCGTTGCCTGGTATAGATGGTACGTAGATTCCACAAACTCCGGTCGTAAAGGGTAAAACCCGATATCGACAACTTTTTGGTAGAAATCAAATCGTTCGGGTAAGCCGTGGTATTTTCGCCATATGTTGTAAAATACGAGATGACCTTTGATGGCCGCATCGATATCCCCATGGAGGACTTGCAGTCCAGGAAAGAAAGAACTGAGACTGTCAATCCAGGTCGCCATCAGACTTCCAGAACTCATATGGACATTGCGATATATGTATCCTGACGAATCACGTACATGGCGCATCAGGCTATTGTATGCCTTTTCAAATATATCCATATATTCATCCTCGCCAAACAAGACGTAGGCTTTCAGAAGGTATTCAAAGAAAGAATCAATGCCAGCGCCAGTCGAAGATGCCGTATGAATCCATTGACCTGTTTGCATGTTGATGACATTTCCAATTAATCCAATATCCGACCGATGATCCCAAATAGCTTTTAGCGCCCGTTTTGCTACCAGCTATTCCATATGATCCAATTAACGGTGTTATTCAGAGAAAACAACTATTGTACCTCATAATGTGGGTTACCAGTGAGTCTACTTAGAACACCAAACTCAAGTATTAAGCTTCCTGCGCCCGCTGTGCATGTTTCTGCCGTCTCTGTCCGTGGGACACCATAACGAAGATTTACCTATGACAAGTTTTTGAACTCGTGATGTGGATCGCATTTGATAACTAGACATACTCTAGGGTAAGGAATACCAGTCTTAGATAAGCTAAATGCAGGTAAAAGCCGTTGCGCTAAATCCTCTGCTAAGCGCAAGAGACCTCCATCATATCCCTCAATTGCATGTCCAAAAGACGGATCAGAGGCAAGAAGATGAGCCGAGAGCTATGGTAAATTTCTGTCAGTGACACCGCTGTTACACCTGTAGAAACTTACTAAACCGCCTAAAGCACGGATATTTAACTCGAACACTTGTACTTTGTTGTCTTGATCGAATGAAACTTGCTCAAGCACCCTATTAACAGCATCTTCAAATTGCGCTTGGGTTCCGATAATCTATTACATCGTCTGTCAGTTGACCGTTGTGGTGCGGTGGCCATACAGCAAGTGTATCCAAGGTATCAATCAGTGTAAGTGAATAATCTCCCAGTACGTCATTCACATTGATATTATCTCTAAATTAGAAAGGCAGAGTAAATATTAGCAGCGGTCGCTATTCTTTTTACCTATCTATTTTGTCGCTTCCTCGACCGCTGCATTTTATCGGGTTAAGCTGTAATTATGCAAGCTTAGCATAAAAATGGTGAAATACCGTGGTTTATAGTACCTCGTCTTCCGGATATGCATGCTTCATATAGTTATCCCATCCATGAAAAAACATTTCCTGGCAAGTTATTAACAAGTGCATTCGCATTGTCCTAGACATCAAGAGTGTACCTTTGTCTGATCCCTAAATTATCGCAGTCCATCCTATAAGAATGCATAGATCCCTTCAATGATGAGGTGGAATACCTTAGTGCTATCCGCTTTTTCTCTGTCATAGGAGAACTTGAAGCATCACAGGTCGAAAATATTACCAATAACAGGATACAATACGCTAATATTGATCGCTGAATGGCAATTGTCGGGATTGGCCATCTTCGAACTGTTGCTGATGTGGCCATGAAGACAGAAAACAAGGACGGACTCCCAACTTTCTCACAACAGCAAATTTCGGTCACAGCGCAGTTCTGCAAATCTGTGGGGTGCAAATACTGGTATGAATCACTGCGAAAGTATTGATGGAATGGACACGGAGGATCTAGTGCTGGCTTTCCAAGTTACGCTTTAGTTTTCTTTATAATAATGGAAAGCAATTTAGAACTAACTCTATTCTCCAGACCTTTTCACCGTTTATCCTTATTTTCTTTTTCTTTTTTTTAGGAGGATAAAGCAGTAGATCAATTCATCTAAAAAAGCCTTTCAAGCCATTCGGTGGGTCGTGCTATATCCGATTTTTAGGTCGAATCAGCTTTCGGATCGCAGGATATGTCTTCTTGAATCCTGGTTGAGTCCACTCCGACATCGGATGTGATACTGTTTTCCGCAGCAAAAGACTGCTTCACCTGGTTCACAGGTGTATAGTAATACTTCTGAAAAGTTTCGGCGTTTAGGCTCCAGTGTACATATTTCTTGGTTATTCCAATGGAATATCCCAAGTGTACTGGCTTTGTACTTGACGCTGAACAATTGAATGTGACAAAAAGACTGGAGTGTCGATGCCTGCTTGCTTCGCTTTTATCCAGAATGATCCTGCCACGGTTCTACTGTTAATCGAACCTGTCCTCTTGATATGAATTATATATGCCAATTGAGTAATTTGTGCTCTACAGCTAACGATTGACGTAACCGTCCTCACTTGTTAATAAATGTATGCAAGGTGTATACGGGATATTTGTCTATGAGATGTAAATCTAGGCGCGAATGTTTAGGTTTGTGATTCCTTTAGCGCCCGTACGAATAAAGTTGCCCCTGAAAGATCGTTTCCCTCGCCATATGTAAATGTCGCATTCTTGGGATGTAACGTTCCCAGGTCTGACTGAGGCCGCCACATCCCTGCTATAGTCGCAGAATGGTCCTATTATACTGTAGCTTTTTCATGAGAAGTTGCCTGTTTCTAAATAGTGTTCGAGTGTGTTGTATCATATTGCTGATATCCCAAGTTTGTAGTTGTTGTGTTGCAAGAAGCTTTATCGAGGATCATTGTTTGCCATGGAAAAGTCCTGGATGGCTGTTTTACTAGCGAAAGGCGGTTTATCTCCGTGTATGACCCTGAAGATAGATGCGATTGCTGCGCGTAAGACGTTGGGATATTTCAAATAAATTTGGCTCTCTACAAAGAACTGTAATGTCGTGGCCAAATCGTCCACATTGGTCAAGCGCAAAAATTTTGTAGCCACACCATTGGCACCACGCTCTCCATGTTTAACTGTAATCTTCGTTGACTCGCTTATCGTTCTGCTTTTTATAAGTATTCATGTCCTCTTTTGGCCGGCCTATCTTCTCCATGTAGGCTGTAATAATCGCCACGCGGCTAAGGTCATTTTACGATCCCCTTCATTAGTGTCGAATGGACATAGAGACACTTTGTAAACCATCGGAAACTAGTAGTGTATGGTCCAATAGGGTATCACTACAATCGCTTCCCGTACGTTCTTTTCGTGAATGTATCGTAGCGCCGTCAAGAATCAACTTCCATGGAGGGTGAAGATATAAGCCTTTTGTTAACCATCGTTGAATAAGCGTGTTTGTTGCATCTGCTGTTGGATCTGGGTGAAGGCTTCAAGTGCTCTTCATTTGCAGATTAGCTGTGCAGCAAATCTGTCGGATTTCTCTGGGCCCCAGATCTGTTTGATTAACTGAAAGTTTAGTTCAGGACTTTCCAATCGTACAATGGAGAATCCTTAATGCTGAAATGATCCGCTTCTATATTCTGAATCCCCGGAATATGCTGATGCATAGCATGTATGCTGTACGTGTTTTAGAGGACTTGGATTTGTATTGGAAGTCTTGAGCGAAAGGCATTGTGTTCAAATTATCTGCACGTTTATTGACAGATTCTCTTGTCGCGAGTTCAATGACCGTAAGTCGCATTTCTTTCGGATTGCATGCCTCGTCCCGTATCCAATGCCTTCGCATTGATTGTCACTGTCAATGCGTCTTAGATTGTTTGCTTTGTAAATGGGATAGTCCAGTGCTCGTGATAGATCAAGTTTCCCACCTTTTGAGATCTTCATACTCTTAACTTTTATATAACATAAGTATTTCTGGTTAATTCATCTTCCTTATTTCAAGCCGTGTGCCTGGTCTCTCTGTCAGTACCTGACATGTAGCAACTTCCCGCACTGCTGGTAGCACGGAGGTCATTTTTCCCAGAAGGCGTGCAACCCAGCAGTAGAAGGGAGCCATGGAGGTTGGAGCTTGACGGACGCGAGATATCAACTCTTTCGCTTTTTCGTTGCCACACTGCCATTTTCGTCTTTTTGGGTTAAACTGAAATCCCTGGAATTCATGCTTTTTGGGATGTGTCAGCACACTTCAATCCAGTTTACAAGTCTTTTGAACGTTTCTTCACGCCTATTTCATAATATTTCGCCTCAACTAGATAATGACATATACGTTCGGTTTGAAATGCGTATTGTTTAAAAGCATCTCATTTTCGGGTTAAAGTCGCAAAGAGAATCGATTCGGCCAAAAAACACGTCTCAAGCGAAACGCATATCACGATGTTTGATTGAATGCAGATTACCAAAGATGAAAGCTTTTGCTCGAGATAAATGCATTACTACTACAGGAAAAGTGCATAGACCCAAGCAGACGGTGCTTTAAACGGGTCAAAAAGTCTGAGCATCAACAAAGCTTCTGTGCAAACCGGTCATCAGTCGATCACCAGTTTCTGGCTTACCGCGTGCACGACATGTATAACAGATAGCGTCACTCAATCCATAATGGCGTTAAAGTTCGATTAGGATCATTATATGTATTAACGTGCATTATCAAGAATTTACGGGATCTAATCCACAACAAGGATATTAATACGCAGACAATAGCTTTGTATGACTCGCCCTTGAGAAAAAGTTTATATGCTTAATATTTATTTAAATAGGGTATCTGCCATTCAACCATGCTCTATAATATTTGCTCTGCTTGAGAAATGTTTTTGCCCGAGAAACATAATGTTTTACAGCATGCCTGAGTGGAGAAGATGCATCCAGCAATGCCAGCTCGATATTCATCCCCAGACGACATGAACTCCGAAGAGTCACGGACTGCGTGGCTTTGTTCTTCTGTGTCCGAAGGCAGTCCCTTGGAAGCTTTGTGTCCCGATTCTGACCATTCTTCATCGATCCACACCATGCCTGGCTTTACATTGGAAGAACCCTTTCAGCTTGCCAGTTTCCGTAATACAATTGGAGCAGCCAGCTTTGACAAGCAATTCATCGTTGGTCTCACGCAATTGGAAACAACTACAGTCACCTCAACAGGCAGCGAAGTGGAAAGTTCTACTGATACCGACCAAGTTGCCATTACGGTCCAGGGGGAAGGCGTTAAGCTTTTTAACGTGGGTAGCTCTGTTTTGCTTATAGCTGGTATTAAACCAACATTTGGACGAAAATATATAGACAACCGATCAGAAATGCATAAGGTCATGGACAACACCACCAGGAGTCGTTTTTGCAGGTCCCGCAATACATTGTACCAGTGGACGTGATGTCGAAGCCTTCGAATATACATATGCCCTTGTGGCCTCCGGAACTGATATACCGAAGGAAGACAATAATAAGACTGTTTGGCTCTGGAAAAGCATGAAAGATGGCGAAGACGACGGCAACTCAGCAAATCGAATTACGAAAAAGGTAAACACAATGTTATTATTGGCAATTGAACGTATAAACTTTTTTTCCCCAAAGTTCGATGAGCGTATCCAGTCCATCCATACTTCACCGTCTATGGGTTCTCATATTATTCTTGTTAACGAAAATGGGTCTATTCACTTGGTTTCCAAGGAGCTTGATAGAGTTATAGCTAAGCAGAAGACGAAGAGGTATGAATTAGAAACTGCATCTTTCGTTCATCTCATATACGATTCCGAATCCCTTTCAGTGACGGCCAAGTTATATGGTCTTACGTTTTTGTCACTTCGAATTCGCACGCTCGTCCATGCTGCGTACCGAACTCGATGGTACCAGCCATGTCAACTATTGTTGTCACAGTGAGCAGCAGTGAAAGCTCTGATATTTACTCTATCCGATTCCACTATGTCAACGAAGAGCGCCGTAGTATCAACGTCCTATCAAAGATTGATATCAAACTTGATGTAAGCATTTTTTACTTGGCGCTCCAATACAGCCGGCTGACGTATTTCTAGGAGCACCCTATTGGATTCACTCTGGATGAACTTGATGGACGAATGACGATGCTAGGTATAAGCTAATATTATTGATCTGCTCTAACTAAATCTTTTCTTTATCCTAAAGGTTCCGGCGGCACATGGACAGTATGGCGTACGCATTTGAAAAGAGACTCATCGGGAGACATTGCAGGACAACTTGTTAAGCATTTGTCTATGCATCTACAAGGATATCGCATTTCTGACGAGATTCTCGGAAACGTGGCGGCTGTCACTCCCCTTTCCGATAGCTACGTAGCTATGGTAGCGTCCAGAATCCAAAAAAGTATGTATAACCTATTGTGTTTGTAGATTATGACAGGAATTTGTTCTGATTACATATGTAGATAGCGCATGTGAGCACGTTGTCAGTGTTTGGGATGTTAAATATGGTACCCTTCAAGCCGAACAAACCATCAAGATGGATTCTAGCAAAGAAAAATATACTTACAAGGTATTATATTATAGGCTTTGTTAACATTCTTGACTGACTGGATAAATTTTTACAGATTACTGCACTTCCAAATTCCCATCTTGCGATCACAGTTTCTGCTATTGATATAAAGACAGCGAAAAAAGGAAAAGCAGCAAAATCTGTTACCAGTGCCAAATCAAACGTCTTTTTGTGCCCATATTACAGCGAGCCAATGTCACTCATGGCTGCCATGGGTAGAATGCCTAAAACAGCCGAATTCCTCGGCATTGACTATCATTGTGTCGATAATGACAAGAATATTGGCCTTACAAGGAGCGGTATGGATGGTGTTTGCTTCGGTGTGCGGGTAGGTTGCAAGACGAAAAAGGTAGCTGTTACTAACTTGGTACCAGAATAAGAGAAAAAATAATAGCAACCTTTATAACGAATGGGTGAAAGATGTCGAGGAATCGCAAAAGAGGGAATCCGAAATATTGTCTCAACTACTGGCGCCTAATATCACACAGGAACAGTTTTCCAAGATATTCTTCTTGTATATCACAAAAAGCAACACTGAGCATGATGCCGTGGACGTCGATGAAAATATGTTAGACATTTCTGGTGAAGAACAGACAGACAACATCGAAGCACAAACCCAAAGATATCGAGAACGAATTCTACAGTGGCAAAAATTAAACAAGGTAATCAAATCATATTAATGGCACATAAATCCTAACTGGTTGTACAGAATGTTTCGCATCGTTTTGTTTCAAGCATTATTCGTCGCTGCTTTGCTTCATCTAATGGACAGCCGGATTTATCCTTCTGGCCAACTGAAGTCGTTCTTTATCTGATAGCAAAAAGTCATCTACGTAGTAGTTATATCGAAAATGGTTTGATCAAGCAGCTGTTGCTACGAGATGCATGGGTATGTTATTTGCTTTCTATTTTAAGTTGACTAATGGCTTTGACAAGTCAATGATTCCACTGGCACTTGAATCAGTCCAAGATATCCCTGAAACAGATCTTATTGTTATCATACAAGAGCTGATCAAATTGCGCGAATCAACGCCTGAGTGGACCAATCGATTCCCCACCTATTTGGGCATGGTGATCGATGCTCCTCGTAATGACATATTTTTGCAGCAGGCATTGAAGCAACTTACACCTACTGAACTGCCGGTTATCCTAAATGCACTTTGGGATTGGTTCAGTTGTCCTCCGGAGGAAACCATTATGACTAACGAGGCATTGCGGAATGAAGTTATCAAATACACTAATGTAGGTAAAAATAAGGTTGTTGACCATGATGTTTATTTTTGGATTGTATAGATGGTGGACTTTAGTAATTGCTTATTGGATATCCATTTCCCAACGATTATTTTGGAATCTTCCTTACATGAAACAGTCGCGAACCTACAACAATTAATCCATGCAGAGGCGGCCATGACAGCTAATCTTGAACAACTGCGTGGTATTTTTGGCTCCTTCGAGCGTAAACGTAAAAGCCTACGGGAGCAGCAAGAACTACAGAAAGAAGGACAGGAATCCTTTGATGCTCCGAAAGATGAACTTGCACGACATCGCAGACATAACAAGGGTGGTAAATTTGGCGGTGAACAAGGCATACCAGCATATAGAGTGGAAATCTTCAGATTTTAAAACCACTAGTCATGAACCAAAAGCATTTACAAAACAAAGCAACATAAATAAATCCATGTTCATAATGAACTGGCCAAGCGACATATTGAATAAGCGATAAAGAACCAATATCTGGTTCGGTTTCACTTAAAGAAAGCATCAGTCAATTAAACCAACAACTCTTATATCTTTTTGTGGACCCGATATTCTTCTGTATTCTCCTTAAATGTCTTGCTGACGAGTAGGCTGACCATTGATGACGCCTAAATCGGCATGCTGTCTTTTTATGATGCTCTATTGACCCCAGCTCAGATGAAACAATGAAAGCCTCTAGTTTACGATTGTAATTCGCGCACTAACACAGTGTCTTACCAAACATGTACTCAGACTAAAATGAAAAGAATAATTGCTTGACAATGTGAAGGCTACAGTGACGAAATCCCAACGTACATATCGGAATGTAGAACAACGTTGTAGCGAATTGGGCGATAAAAAAAAGGACCCCTTGGTAGCACAAGGTTGAAAACCGCGTTATTTTACAAATTTTCGCGGCAATTCAAAAGGATAAGAGTTTGTGTGATCGGATACCAAATCGCGAACAACAAGCCTTACCTAACTGACATGATGATATGATATAAAAGTTATCCCTGGCTGAAAAGGACCGGCCTCCAAAGCGACGCCGGGTCCCTGTTGAGAGCTTTGGTAAATTATCTGATTTCTTCCTTTTTTCTTTTCTTTTTTCTGTTTGCCCTTCTTCTGTTTTTTACTGTCTCTTTCGATGCCAAGAGATCTGGATCAGGGCTTAGACGAAGCTATTTTTTAACCGGAGCAAAGTGAAGGATTGTGTCAAGCAGTTGGAACATAACATACAGAATTCATTCCGCTTGTGTTGGGCAGAAACCGACACCCATGGAGCTAAGGATGAAAACGACTTTAAAAAGTCCGGTTTGGCCGAGGAGAATATTTCGTCTTGTTTTTTGCTTTTTTGTTTTCCGGCTTAATTACTAAGAAACAATGCATTTTGCGCCCATTGTGTTGATAGTTGGAGTTCTTGTGAGCTTCACCGCATCGCAATTAACAGGAAGTACGATATTGCAAATCCTCAATACGACGCAACTGAGCCCGGCCTATGAATTCCTTCGACTGCTGAATTCTTCGAGTGAATATCGGCCAGTGATGGATCTCTTGAATCAAACCGGAAATATCACTGTCTTTGCACCCTCAGATAAGGTTTACAAACAGTTTCAGAAGCAATACCGTAAGTCTACTAGGGTTATCCCTGTAAAAAGAAAAAAGGACCTTGACATAAAACTTTTTCTTTCTGACTGGAAGGCGACAACCAGACGAGTTCTGGTCAGGGTGGCGGCAGTTACAACCAGACATCGAATGCCACAAGCACTGGACCTCCAAGTCCTTTCCCTACTTGGCTGCTGGCACAAAACTTCACTGTAGCCGACCTGATCAAGTATCATATTGTGAACAGCAGTTTCTTGTTGAACGACCTGACCAATCAGACAGTCGTGAACAGCACCTTGTCGAACAATCAGACCACTAGCAAGTTCCCCTATGGATTACCTTTACTGATTCAAAGTAATGTCACCGACCCGAGCAACTCATCGAATGCTGGTTTCTGGGTGGGCAACGGTAGAAGAGCTGCCAACGTTGTTCTAAGCGATATCGTGGCCTCGAATGGTGTCCTTCATATTATTGACAATAGTATGTGTCCATGCCACTTTTCTTTGCTATGTTTCACTGATATGATTTATTTTTACTTTTCTTCCCTAGTTCTATTACCGCCTCAAGCTCCAACAGAGGTGATTAAGAATGTTTCCAGTCTCTCCGAGCTGGCCAAAGCCATTCAACGATATCCAGAGTTTGGCGCTCGATTGAACAGTACGAGCAATGTAAGGTTTCACGAGCTTCTTGTGTGATGATATGAACAATAATTGGTGATGGCTCCTGTCTTAGTATACTATGTTTGCAC
Source organism: Apophysomyces trapeziformis B9324 (assembly GCA_000696975.1). Taxonomy (NCBI): domain Eukaryota; kingdom Fungi; phylum Mucoromycota; class Mucoromycetes; order Mucorales; family Mucoraceae; genus Apophysomyces; species Apophysomyces trapeziformis. The sequence continues at coordinate 31,787 of JNDP01001090.1, read as the reverse complement.
CTAACAATCAAGCAATGAGTCAGCTTAGCAGAAATAACATGAACAATCAGACCATGGAGCGTTTAGTTCGTGCTCATTTCCTTGAGGGTGTATATTATACAACCAATTTCACGGAAGCTGCAGGCGGAAACGGAACGATCACAGTAACAACAGCTGCCAACACTTCCTTACCTATTACTGTCAACGGAACTAGGATCAGAGGTAATGACTGCAACGATGTTTGTTATCATTGATGTATGCTGACCCCTTCCCACTTTTATTAGTAAATAACACGATAAACGTCGTTGAATCAAACATTCTTATGAACAATGGTGTGTTACATGTCATTGACCAAGGTAAGGAAGCTAAACAAAAATACAGAAATCGTGATACGTATGATCTAACCCATTCTTCACTCTCAAGCTTTCCAACCACAGTAGGATAAGCTATTGGTCATATCATCTTTCCTTTGGCATGAGTGAGCCATTAGCTTTATTGTGTTATCTGGTTATTGTTTGAAATACAAAAGAAGTTTATCTCTTTTCTTATTCTCGTTTACAGCAGTCCTTTTTGTTGTTGTTGTTGTTATCGTCGTCGTTGGTTTTATTGATGGGTGAAAGTAGGCTTTCTCTTCTCAGCGAAAGCAGCCATACCTTCCTTTTGATCAGCCTGAAACAGATATTAACAAACATGTCATCCAATTAAAGCCTCGCGCTACATACCGTGCCAAAGAGGGCCTGGAAGAAAACACGTTCCCATCGCAGACCGGAGCTGAGAGGAACCTCAAAGGCTATAAGAACCGACAGAAGAAAATAACCCATGATTAATCATTCCCTTTGCGAAACTACCTATGTCTTACATTTGTTGATAGCTTCCTTGCCCATCTGAACGGCAGTCTGACTCATGTTGGCGATAACTGAAGCAGTTTTCACAGTCTCTTCCACAAGTTGATCAACAGGAACAACCTTGCTGACAAGACCTGTAGACAATGTTTGTCACCTATTTAATAACCAGTGTTGTCCATGGTTTCCCTTTCTACTTACCCAATTGAAGAGCCTCGGTGGCGTTCAAGTTGACGCTACCAGTCAAGACCATTTCCATAGCCTTGGACTTTCCAACAGCCTTAACAAGACGTTGGGTACCGCCAGCACCTTTGTGATACAAACAGAAAATTCGTTAAATTTGCTTAAAATCGAAGCTTTTTCAATCCACTTACCAGGAATAACACCCAACTTCATTTCAGGTTGGCCAAACACAGCCTTCTCACCAGCATAGATGATCTACAGATAGTCCCGTAAAATGAAAGTTGGGATGTTAGATGTTTGTGCAAACTGCGAGAATGAAATACTTACGTCGCACATCATGGCCAATTCGCATCCACCTCCGAGCTGTGTTTTTGAACGGAGCGTTTTGGTTTAGTCAAAGGATATAGAATCGGAGATTGGACTTACCGCATAGCCATTCACGGCAGCAAGGATGGGCTTCTTGATTTCGGTCATCTTGGCCCAGTGACCCAAGAAGTCGGTCTTATAAGTGTTCACAAAGGTATTATCCTTCATCTCCTTGATATCAGCACCAGCTTAGTTAGGAAGACACAAAAGGGTTAACACACGGAGTTAAGACAGATAAGCTTTTTCTTATGCTCTACATACCAGCAAAAGCCTTCTCAGAACCGGTAAGAACAATGGCACCAATGTTATCATTGGAGTCATAGGCGCGGAGGGCGTCGTTGACCTCGACGAAAAGGTCATTGCACAACGCGTTCAAGGCCTTGGGGCGGTTCAAGGTGATAAGACCCACTTTACCACGCGTTTCTGCAATAATGTGGGTGTAGTTCTTCTTATCAGTTTCGGCCTGTGCCTCTGAAAGGGATTTCCAGTTAGCTTTGCGTTAAAGGCTAGTTCGCTTTTCAACTTACGTTTAAGAGCCAAGCCAGTGCTGAAAGCGCGGACTGCAGTTGGCTTGGAGGCAGTCAAAGGTTTGGTGATGGAGGTGCTGATGAGGGATCTGAGCATAGTGTGCTGTTGTTGTTTTGAAAATAAGACGAAAGGGAAAAGAGAACGTGGGGGCCGACTGATCGAACTTGGTTTTGCCCTTGAAAAACGCTTTAATTTTTCCAGAGGAACTTGAATTTCTGTACCCCACTTCAAATCACATGCTTAAAGTTCATTATGCTTTATGTCATTCTTATTATATGTGTAGATATTTATACCATCACTCTCACGCAAAATTCACAGCTTGACTTTTCTTTGTTGAACTAGATATAATAGAACTGATTATTAGACATTAGTTCTAGATGGGTCTGTTGCATCCAAAGAGTTAAGGCTACACAATCGTTGCGGAACAACGACTTCCCACACAACAGAAATTTTTTTCCCACGGTTACCCGAATCCTGTCGTCACCATACATCCTGCTGTCAGTTCCGTTGGCGCACGTTGGCCCTATTGCACTGGAATAAGATGCAGACTGTTTAAAACCAGAAATCAGACATATATCTAATGCCTCAATCTTTATGTCGTAAAAGCAAAAATTGTCTCAGAACAAGCAGCAAAGATAAAGATCCCCAATTCTTTATAGATATAGATTTCGGAACACTAAGGATAAGCGTCTTAAGAAATTGGATTCATTAGGATTAGTATGATAAGACGAAAGGTGTAGAAGTGCGCCTTATTGACTAGACATGCATTAATGCCGCAAAAGAGTATATGATGATAAAGACCTTGACGATCACAATCGTACGAAAGCATTTGGTATTCCTAGTATCAACCTGCAGAAAGAGATTACAAGGATTGCTGAGAGTGGTTAGGATGTAAAGTCTTGTCTCTCCGAGAAGTGCTTGTCATCCTCAGGACGTCGTCCCTGGAATCGTCCAATAAGCATTCAGGATCTTCCTCTTGATCCGGGACTTGAGTGTATGGATTGTTAGAATATGGTCGAAATTTATATCTTCTAAAGCGTTACTATCCGATCTCGTACAGATATGGTCAATTTACTCACCCAATAAAAATATAGAAGAGCATTGTAGCGACCTCGTTCACCGTTTCTCCCAACCAGGTTACATACTTAAACGGCAGCGAAGCTTGTAGTAATTGAACGACGATACGAGTGACATAGATATACACCAGCGTGACAATGTAGAACGAAGACCAAAGCTTGTACTTGCTTAACACATCCATCTCTTCGTCGGCTATTGGTGAGTAATGTGCATTCTTTATCTCTTTGAACAGACCAACCTTTGCCATCCACTGAGCTCGCTTCTCCCAAGTGTTTACGCGTCTGAAGTATAGTCCATAAGACTATAGCACATCCAGCTAAGTCAATTAGAGGCAGTAGCATGTTCTGAGAAGGATTATCAGCAATTCATCAAGCATCGCGTGAAACTTGGTTTATATACCCAAAAGGACCAATTAGCCGACCCGACAGCCGCTTCACTACCAATAGCTGCTGCAACATTTGCTAAAACCTGTAGAGGCACCACAACAGAAATAACGCGTTTGTCTTTGCTTGAGAGGAATGGCTTGATAAACATCCACCCCGAAGCAAGTAATACTATAATCCCTATTAACAGACATGCATATAGTGCAAGAGCAGCTAGCTACTCACCAATAATCAATATACTCAAAAGACCTTTCACACTAAGCAAAAAATAAAAAAAAATCCGGTTAATACTACGAACTCAGGCTGTTGCATATGTATAAATTCACGTTGCAAATATATAAAAGCCTATCCTCCAGCCTTCGCTTAGAACCCCAGTTTGCATATAATGGTACTTAGCCTAATTATGCCCTCAACATCAGGATACAACTTTTACTCCTTTCCTGTAACACATCTGCTTACCGATTGCAGCGCTTTGTTGACAACAATGAATATGACCAGCAGCAACCTTGGGGTTTGAAGAACCATGCCATGAGAATAAACCCATTATCCGTTGTAAGAGAAACCACGTTTTACATACATTAACCAGTGGGCACGGAAAACCCGAGTATCTTTTCGAAATATCAATAATCTGAACCAATGCATAGCCACGACCATGTATGCAATCGATGAAAGTCCATAAACCCAAGGTAAAGGGGTGTCGCCTGCCGAGAGGTAGTTGTTTCCAGGATTGACTTGTTCTACAGTGAGCTGTCATTCGAAAGGAAACTTCAGTTTATGTTTTTTGCATTATCATTCACAGCTCCTACCTGCAATGAAATGTCTGAGTCTTTGCAATTTATCAAGATCATCTGCCAAAGTCCTTCCTCCGTAGGGCCGACTGTTAAGGAACCTTGCCAGCTAAGCAAATATGGATTGATGAGTGATTGGTCTCTAATGCTGGTTTCACTACTAATGATTACGTTGTTGGATCATGCTGAACTATTTCCCTGACATCGCTTGTACCATCTTTGACCTCGTCCCTTATGTAGTTATTGTCGAGAAAGCACGTTCCCTGCTTAGTTGGCGCATTCTCTGTATCACTTGGTGAAAGCGTTTCCAAGACTCTCCCTTTTCGAATGTAAAAAGCAACCACGCCAGGAGCGGATGCATTGGCAAGCTTTTCGTCGATTTCCAGGAGCAGCTCAGCATGAGTACTTAAACGATGTGCATTCTTTTCTTCTTTGTTTAGCTTACATGGTAATGTGTCACTGAGTACGACAGTTTTCCTCCTGAGAGAAATCCAAAGGAAGCAACTTCAATGATTTTGCGATCATCATTGTCCAATATCAATTCCGACCTCACGCTTAGAGCTAGCAAACAGAGAAGCAAGAAAAGCTTTTTGCCAAGCATGATGTCAGGTTTCGATTCGCTACAATCCTGATTGGATTATGTTAAAGGCCACACGCCAATGTATGTTCCAGTCACGCAGTTCCAATAACTGGTACGTGTGTCTGTCTGGTAGGGTTATGCAAAAGCCCTTGATCGTACATACGATAGCCTATTCCGCAGGATGTTTCTCGCGATAGGGTAAAGCTTTGATCCAAGCGAATAATGCCACAGTGCCAATCCTGTTAAAATCATTTACCATATTAAATATGGCTCAATGATGACAGTTGTCACTTTTTGAAAGTGGAGAATCCATGACACGAATCCGTTGATGTTCGATTCAGATATTCGAAATAGGACATCTACATCTTCTTGCCATATAACGTATAGCACAATCCAGACAAAGACATGAACGAATAGATATTTTTTTTTTTTTTTACTTTCCGCCTTGTCTTACATGCGGATTGCATGTTAAAATTTAATGGAACAGCAAGTTAGTTAACAAATCTACATTCATTGTGGCTATGAAAATAGTAAGAATAAAGGAAAGAAATGGGTTTTAAACAAGAAAGTAAAGAAAAAAAATACATCGTATGTAACAAGTTAGTGTGTTTGGAAGAAAGATAAGAAAAGAAAAGAAACAGCGGTGCTATGCAGAGATTTAGAAATGGTGGGCCTGTTGCTGCTGTGCGTAGGCCGATGGCTCAGGCATGGGCATGGGAGTATATGAAACCGGAGGTGTGTTTTGATAAGGTTGTTGTTGTATCATATGAGCTTGTTCAGGTGTACGTTGATGGTACTCCTGGTAAGCGTAGTCAGTTTGTTCTGGCATCGGTTGAGGCGGAGCTGAGGGGGCATGGTAGTACGACTGCTGTGGCTGTTCCGCGCCAACCGGCGGATCATAGGGCGACTCGAACGGTGAGGCGTGGTGCGCAGGCGGAACGGGTGCTTGTAATGGTCGTGCTTGTTCAAAAGATTGTGGCCGTCCACCGCCCAAATCGCTTTCTTCCTCCCGATAATAATCCTTGTGTGCAGACTGATACTGTCTTGCTTCCTCTTCCTGCTGCATATTCAGTGCCATTTGTTTGTTCATCTCGTGCTCTCTTAGATTGTTCCGGACCGATTGTTTTTCACTCCAGAAGATAACCAAGGTACACAGCAGTGTTGCCACCCACATCAAACATGTTATCCATGCAAAACCAGCCGTTGCTTTGGCCAAGTTACACTATCCAAAGGCCAGTCGTTGTCTTTTTTTCAGCTGCTGCGCTTTCCCAATCCATCGAGGATAAGTTTTTTGCTTACCTGAGTAGCCCATGCGCTCATATAATCGTCGCCATACTTCTTTTGTAAAGCCGAATCAAAGTTACAATGAACAGGGTTATTAGAGTGAACAGTGATGGAGATACTGGCGGTTGCCCATAAGACCGAGTAAAATGAGGTGAAAATGAGGTTAGTGCGTGGCTTGAGAAAGAATTTGCCAAGCTTCTTGAATTTGCTTTGACGGTCGTACGCCCATGGAAAATAGACCAAGCAGATGGGTATAACAATACTCATGATGGCTACAACCAGTGTCCAGTTTGGACCGGGTTGACTTCCGCCCTATTGTCAAAGTATCATTTAATACTTGTTCTTATCCTTTTTGTCCCCTTCTTTTTTCAGTTATATACACACATAGAACCGATTTTCCGTTGCGATGATGGGCGCCACAACACATATTGTTAAAAACGTGGTGACGACCTGTACAACGTGCAACCAGGCCTTAGCCGTGCCAACATGTGGCATGTTATCAGGTACTGATACAGGTAGTTCTAGGTTAAGAGCACGACCCATCGTTTGTGAAGTGAAGGGGAAAAGGAAGAAAACCGGAAATGAAAAGAAAGAAAAAAAAACCTTTTTTTTTTGTTCAGCCTGCTTTTCCAATTTCGGGTACACAAGTGTTTTTGGCAAGAAGCTAAGCTAATGCAACCACAGTGCACTTGGATCCTGTACGCTTGTAAATCTCCCACCGCAGTCACTGATACGTTTGTGTCATCCTATGCTTTAGTTTGCGTTGCTCAATCCGATCCTCTCTGGAAAGAATAAGATCTTTTTTTTTTTCTTTTTACTCTTTCGACCTGCACAATTTAGTTAGCTCAGCAAGTCTACCTTTCCCCGTCAGTAAGGTCACTACTTTAAAACCCCGCCATATCCATCTGTCTTAAGTACCATGCACGTCATATCACAACCTCCTGAACTACGAATGTGCTACAAAACACGGAAAGTAATTGGTCATTTCTGCAGAGAAACAGAAAAGCATTAAATGTTGATTATCGGAAGTATCCGATGTCCACATAGAATATAGCTATAACGTAAACAAAAACCAAAGGGCTTATCCATTGTTGTCTTCGTACCTGAAAGAAAAAAAAAGCTATAGTTTAACCCTACAACGCTATCTGCTCCGTTTAACAGTTGGTCTGAAATGAAAAAAAAAAAAAAAGCCTATCCCACTTTTTGCTTGTGCGGATCCTTTGAACAGCAGCCAATCGAAGCCATGATCTGAGCTAGAAATGGAAAGGTATTTGAAAGGTCCACTTGACTTTTCAAAGTATATCTTTCCTTTCGGCTCGGTGATGCCATGTCGGGCCGATTCCTAATTCCATTCCTTTGCATTGTTCTGCTGCCATTGGTCTGCGCTACTACATACAAAAAAGGAGACCTAATCCCTCTCTTCTACAACAAAATTTTCTCTCATCTCACGCATATCCCTTATACCTATGCATCTTTACCATTCATCTGCCCTCCTCGTACCCAAGACAATCGAAAACAATCACGCCAGGCTAGTTTCTTTGTTTTAGATCAGGACCTTCTTGGCGATCGTCTTGTCCAAAGCAACTATGAGGTGAACACCTGAATATAGCGTGCCGTTCTTATTTTCCTAACCAACACTTGCAACTCGATTATCCGAAAAAGGTGACAGCCCTGAAAAATGTCGAATGCAAAACCCTCTGTACTCAATCTTGGTCCATTGAAGACGCAATATACGCCAAAGAATTAATTGACAAGGATTATCAAGTAGAATGGTATGAGCATAGACGGAGAACCACTCGGTGTTTCCTGTTTCTAACTGGATCGGCAGGCGATTGGACGGATTACCTGGTGCAACAGCAACGTACACCAACGAGATAGATTTACGCGCTTATCGAGTCGGATTTCCATTAGGCCAAACTTTGGTAAGAACTTCTTTAAATGTCCGTGACGAACGTGGGCGCGGAGGAACGCTAACAAGATGGGAATTGATATTTATAGAACGGAAAGACCATCATTAACAATCATGTTACATTCAATATCCTTTACACTCCTCTTCCGGAAGATTCGGATAGAATCCATGTGGTTGGTTTTGAAGTGTACCCAGATTCGTACGTAGTTACAACGCAACAACGATAGCACAGCTCATATCTAAATTTCACATAGCGGAGCTAACGGTGAATGTAAACATGCCAAGGTTGACTACGAAAAACAAGAAGTGACGGAGAAGAGAATGGATGTAACGTTTACTTATTCTGTCAGATGGACCGAGGTATATACTACAAACACATTTTCTCAACTTCTTTTTCTTTCTGACTTTGGCTTAGTCGACGGTGGTTACCCATGCAAAGCGATGGGACACTTATATCATCCCGCCTGATCCAAAACTTCATGTATATGCCCTGATCAATAGTATCGTTGTTGTGCTATCCCTGATCGGAACTATCACCATCATTTGGTTTAAAACGCTCCGTAAGGACGCGCCAGTGCACGGTGATGAATCCGAATTAAAGGTTGGTACGATCTTTAATGCCTACCTTGATCATTCATTTTCTGTAAGGTTCACGATGACTTTGATGATATCATTGGTTGGCGATTAATCCAACGAGATGTATTTCGACGTCCCATATACGGAGGCTTGCTGGCTCCTGTTCTCGGAACAGGTGTCCAGCTATTGACTGCCTTTACGTCTACCGTTGGTATGTTCACTCATTACACAAACAGCTAAAAGCTTGCTTACTGTGTATCCATCAGGATGTGTTCAAGCTGGCTTCTGTCATCCAGCACGATCAGGACCACTAATTACCTGGTTTATGGCATCGTCCATTCTTGCCGCGTAAGTATTGCTTGAATTATTTGTTCTCTGTCTCTAAAGTTACAGTAATTAGTACGCTAGGAGGGTACTGGAGTGCAAGAATCTATAAGGTGTTTCGTGGAAAATCATGGCTATTAAATGCTTTTTTGGTAAGATTCTTTTTCTTGCGTGTGGTTGAGAATGTCATTTTGACACCACCTTATAGACCGCATTTCTCGTTCCTGGTTTCATCTTTTTCAGTATCATGGTGCTAAGTTTCACGGCTTGGTCACAGCGATCCTCGTTGGCTATTTCTTTTGGAGGCTGGATAATCCTGATCCTTCAGTGGATGGTTTTGGTACTTCCGTTAACGATCATTGGTGCTTATTTTGGGAATAAGAAGGATCGAATCGACCATCCAGTGCGTACTACGCAAATGCCGCGATTGATTCCTGAAAAGCGGTGGTATCAATATCATGAAATCAGGTATTTTTATTTAAGAAGTGGTATAGAAGAAGGAACAAACACTTCGTCCTAGTTTCGCTATTGGTGGCGTTATTCCATTCGCGGTCGTGTTCGTTAATGTTCATGATTTACTCAAGTCAATCGTGCAAGGCGAAGTCTATCTTTCTCAAGGCTTTACGATGATCGCGCTCTTTCTGTTCTGTATTACAGTGGTGGCAGTAACTGTGTCGCTGGTCTTCTTCCAGCTCTGCACAGAGGTAAGATAGGAGAGAGTAATAGCTTGTAGCTGATTTGTTTTGCAGGACTATCACTGGTGGTGGACATCATTTGCTATCGCTGCTTCACCCTCAGCCTACATTTTCGGGTTCGTATCGTTGAAAAGTAGCAAGCGCAACGCATGCTAATATTGTTTCTTAGATACGGTTGGTTATACTATCTGTTAAAAAGTGGAGCGCAAGGGTTGTTTGGTGGATTGTTTTACATGGCGTATCTGTTTCTTGGTTGTGTTCTGATTGGACTATCAACTGGCGCACTTGGATTTTTTACCACTTATACGATCATAAGAAGGATATATACGTCCGTCAAGGTGAGGGATGCTTAGCAACAGTCATGGAAGAGAAACGGAACTAGCTAGTGCAATATCTAACATGTCGTTTCTGCAGGTGGATTGAGTAATGGGCATGATACCGAATGGGAAATTTTATCATCTATAGATCGGCTTTTTTCTTTAAGAGTCTAAGAAGTTACACTAAAAGTTGATATTTGCATTGAACTATATGTGGCTGATATTATGCGTGACGGATTGCTATTGACTTGTTGATGCAGAGTTCTATGAGTTGCGAAATTGTTCTAGTTCTGGAAAAGACTAGGCTCGCCGTATGCGGTAGTTGAGTATTGTAGGAAACGGTGGCTGTATATGGGTACCTGTAGTCGACAGATCCCTGATATATGTAGCAGCCATATCCGACTTGAACCCAGTTGGTGAGACAAGCCAAGAATACTGAAAAATTGTGATACAAAAGATCGAGTATATAGTGTTTTAAACCTGAGAACGAATGGTTGCAAATCTTTTATTGAACGATTTGGGACTAAAACTAAGAAAAGGTTTAATTTCTTTAGAGACGAACCGATAGAATGATATGGGGCCTTATGCCTTTGTTTTTGAGATGATATTAGAAAAACTAAAGGCAATATTTAGATTTTCAACGTTAGAGTGGTCTAACTTGATCTTCATTGAAAGGCATCTATTCAGAAGGCTCGGTCATCCTCCAACACAAAAACAGTATAGACCTCAGAGTAATGAACTTACGACATCTTTGCTCTTTGCAATAAAATCCGATAAAAGATGTGCGTCAACTTTGTATTTACACCAGTATTACCAACAACGGTCTGAATCAGATAATGAAAATAGATGAAGTTGTCTTAAGAGAACTGCTACACTTATAAGTTCGAATACAATGATAAACGACGTTCTTCAATGTTGTGTATAATGCGGCTATTCGCTGATGGGACTACTGTCATTGCTAGATCGCTGACACTATTGCGATTTGCAAGTTCAATAGCCACAAGGTAAGGGTGCTGTAATAGTGCATGCTACAGATAGGTCTTTACGACCTTGTGTGCACATTCGCCTGTCTATAGGCGACGGTCCGTACTTTCATTTACTCTTGGCGCAGAGACATCCACATATAAGACGGATCCTTACGTTTCTGGTGTACTCAAAAGGGTTACCCTGACATACATCCCTTATGAGCACTTCCTCAACCCCACCCTTTCTAGTTGGGCATTCGTTCCTCGTAAGAAAATAGCGATATTCAGCCATAGGCCGTGCTATTACAGGCGCTGTTCAAGGTGTTGAGGAACAGCCTGTACATTGGTGTGCAAGATATTCCAAGTCTTTGCGTCAATTCTTAGCTTTCTTGGACAAGGTCATACAGTCGAAAAAGAATGGCTGAAATGAGTTGCAGTGATATTTCCTTCTCTTCTCGTTTTGTTGGCAATGCAAGAGTGTGCAGAAAGCCGCGAGCTTAGCTTTGCCGATGAAGTGTTGCAAGCACCTATATCCGTTTGTTATGTGGCCTGTCTACAAGTGTGATAACGGTGAAGGGTTGATGTAAACCAAATCGCGAAAGCTTCCAGTGATGATCGGAACGGTAGGTAAAACTGAAGCTGGAGATGGCTTGGCGCAGTGAAGACAGATAGGCAAACCATCAAATGAGCCAATTTAGCTGTCTTATCTTTTTGTCCGCTCGGTCAACTCCGCGGGCCAAAAGTTAAAAGCTTTGGTATTGCACACTTGTTTCATTCGTTCCCGTTACCTTTGCAAGACCGGATATCTCTTCATACTATTTTGCTTTCATAAGTTTGGTAGCAATAAGAGGAACTATTTCATAACGTGTTCAAGTGTACAGGTTGTCAGTGGACACGAGGTGCTATGTGCGTATATCCGCGGAATGACCAAAGTAGGCAATTGATTCCGCGGATCCAATTTCTTGTTAGTTTTACGAAAATAAAAAATGCATATGCTATTTTTTTTATCCTTTGGTTCTTTTCAACTTGTTGTTTGTTTCTTTTTTTTTTTTTTACCAAATGACTATCGATACCCTTAGTGTCCAGCCTTACAACGTTACGCATGCTCTACCAACACCAACCTCTTCCCCTCCACCATCCTCCCCACAACTGAAGAAGTCTCCATCCTTCCTCGCCCTGGAAAAGCCAATGGTCACCAAACCATTATCATCATCATCATCATCAGCAGCAGCACCATCCAAACCGTCCTCTAGACCATCAGCAGTAGCCATTTTTCATAAAATGATATTGGATCTCGACGGTCGTGATAAAAGTCTAAAACTGATACAATATCTATTCAAAATTCTCCTGCACCATCGTCTTGCTAACCCCAAGCTTTGGTCACCCCTGACGAGCCAGTTTTCCATGACCCGCAAGCTCCTTCGTTTAGGACACGCTATGGGCCCACTGAGAGAACTGGCCGATGGCCCATCCTCCACGTTCGAATGTCTTGTATTGCTGAATGCCATCGCTAATGATATCGGCGATGATATCTATTGTATATATAAACTGGGTTTGGTCGGCCCGCGGCTGGGTAAACGTGCTGAGATAGTGGCCTATTATTGTTGGTTCATCGGTATTCTGGTCGATCTGCAATCTAATTTGACGACACTCCGCCGACTCGATAAAGAAAAGGATAAGGAAAAGATCTTTATGACAAAAGTCTCCATTGTCAAGCTGTTGATGGACGGCATCTTTTGCTGTGAGTTATATGGACTGTTTAAAAAGATAAATTCTAACGTATCCGGTCTCTTTAGCATGTGATATCTGGCAACCCTCTTTTGCCAATGGTGTCCAAGCATGGGCAGGCTTCTTCAGCGGATCTTTGTCGAGCTATAAACTATGGCAGAAATGTGCAAAAGCGTAAGGTCACGGCCTTATCATTATAAACCCCTCCATTCCAAATATCCTCCTTATTACGTTCTTGTTTTCACCTTGCCACATCTAGAAATTTTCATCTTTTCATCTTTTTGTAAATGCGTTTAATAATATTCATAAACAGGGTCACCCATGGGTCGATCTATTGTTTGGCATGATAAGCTTATACCGCGTTCGTGATATATTCTTGTACACTTCTTTTTTTTCGGGAATAGGTGTAACCGTTGCTGCATTATGTCGTAATGGATGATGAAAGTCCAATACATGTCCCTCGGAGTTTCTGTCATTGTCATCTACCCACATTGTCGCGGCTACTGAAAAGGTCAAGAGCGAATTACAAGCGATATGCAATCTTTTCTTTTCTTACCTATAGTACATTTCTCCCATATCCATATGGGCGTCTGGTGGTGCGGGCGTTTTAAGCCGGATGGCGATTTTGCTCTGAAAAAGTGTTGCGCCATATAAAGTATCAGTATCAGGATCACAATGTCTAAGGTTGACGTACTTCAACCGATACATGTTTTGGGCGCGACAGATCCAAGCCCTCTGCTGAGAAATCCTTCCAGTTCTGCCAGTTAATGACGACTGGATTAGGTGGCGGAAAAGAAGAGACAAAAGAAAGGATCACATAGATAAGTCCAAACGCCAGATTAAACGTTCCAACAATGATGTTGACAACACCCTCGTCCAGTACAAGACAGCCAAAGCTAAAGAGAATACGTATCGGTCTTTCTACATTAGAATGGAAAGAGTAGTGATGTGTACCCACGACATACAAGACGAAGATTAATCCTCGTCCGCGATAAACAGCCAAAAATCGAAAATATTGGCAAGAAATATCAAATGGTTTCATCTCATTGAAAATGAGGGATGCTGCTATGACACTATAGAGTAGGTAAGAAGATGAGAAATGGAAGGAACAGAAAGCTTTGGTTTACATTCCGTAAATGCACATCACAATTTGTGAGAAGTTAGCATGCAAGGATTTAATAATAGCTGCCGCAATGACTAGTAGATAAAGAGAGATATTCACGCCATTGAGCCCAAGGCTTAAGATATTCTCGATTTTGGTTCTGGAAAGCATCGAATAAGAAAACAAAGCGAAAAGGAAGCAATATCCGACTCACAGACAACTTCTCCAGCTGTAGCTTGTTTCCCCTCATTGTTATGATTTTACCTGATTTGTACAGCAGAATTAAAGCCTATGGTAACACAGAAATGGATAAAAACAAACGCATAGAGGTAATTCCACATTTGGCATCAGTCTTTATTCATTGGATCTCTTGCTTCCAGTTTACTTTTAGCTGTAAACTGACAGGAAGTGCAGCATCGGTAATCGTTAGATATTCCCCGTTCTCAAACAGCTCTTTCAAGGCCTTGGACAAGTTTGGCCTGGTAGATATCTCAAGAGCAGGTGGTGCTTGCATATAGAGTGATTGGGAGACTGTACGTAAGCTCGGTTTCTTCAGTTGGCTATCGTAAAAAAAAGAGTAAAAATCATCGATTATAATCTTATTCTCTCTCAACTTACATATCTGGCTTCTCTTTAAGCCAATCAATCAACTCTTCAAGTGTCATATTCGGATTGAGTTCAGCAGTGGATGACATATTTCCACATACTGGACATTCAGGCTTCTTTTGATGCTCGAATGTATAAGTATAAATCCCATCATTGCCGGTGTACATCATATAGTTATTCAAATAGGGTGCTATCATGGTAGCTAACTTGAAGGCCTCGTTACAACATGACGCTGAACACACAGCGTGTAAATACGATCTTGCTTAATTGCTTAGTTTGGACAACTGGCTTACCTGCAATGACGGCATTCGTTGATGCAATAGCAGGAATGATATTCTTGACTACCCCTTGTGTCAAACTGTAAGTGACACCTGTGATATTAAATTTGGTTGCTCTTTCTTTCGCTGTTTCGTATATCCAACGGATGTGTTCTGGATTATCAGTGTCGCTCTTCACCTCCCCTACAAGTACGTTTTGATTCTCAGTTTATGCTTTGTTACGTTAGGTATGCCTACCCCATACACGGGGCCATTCCAAAACCGAGGCCCATTCAATGCAATGCTCGGGTAAACGTGGGGTATTTGCAATGGTACAAATAGGAAAAGTTGTTGGCTTGTTAAACATGTCCAAAGAGCACTCGTAACAAGAGCTCATGGTCGGTAAGATTACACGAGCTTGTCCTTTGAAGCCTGGTACAAGTTGGAACTAGTTTCAATATAGCCCTAACTTTTCATATCGTTAGTACGAACCTTCAGTGCCCCCATCGATGAGTGGCTTCCAACTTTCGGGGTCGTCAGGATCAACCATCTCTATCAGTTTTGCATTGATCCATCGGCGTGCTTCAACGGAATCCAGACCGCATATAATGATTTGGAATTGCTTATAATATTGATCATCTTTGTCTTGTATCTTTCCAAAATACCTAGACAGATATTAACCTTAATAAAGTGCATGATTTCAGAACAAGGGCTCACTTACGGTATCACTTGAACACCTGGTACTCGTTTCATCACAAATTCAGCAGCGACAATGGCCTTGGACTTGCCAATATCTTTACGCCTGCAGGCCTCGTTTATTCAGTACTGGATAGAAATAAAAAGATATCCATTTAGCGTTTTACCTGAATAGGAATTGCCGATTGAGATTACTCAAGTCGATCGTGTCCATATCAATAACATGAAGTTGCTTGAAGCCGGACGATGCAAGGTTTTTCAGGATCTCACATCCTAAACCTCCTGCGCCAATAACAAGGATTTTGCATGCTTCCAGTACGTCAGCAAGCTATATGATGAAATGACAGAACACTTTAAGGTCGGTAACAAAAAGCGCCGCGCCTACGCGCTGTTGGCATCTTCGCTGGGGAAAGGGTGAGTGCACGTACCTTTTCTGAATCCAATGCTCCTATGATTCCGTTTTCTAGATCCTCTCCGTAGGTACTGGATTCCAACTCGGAAGTAATATTATCATCAAGCAGCATTGCGTCTGCATTGATACTGTTGTCATTTGCCGTATCAGGCCTCATGTCGTCTCCTTCACTCTCTGGACTAAGACGCTGTACAGTATGGGATCGTATGCTTTCGGTCAGGGTCGTCTTTTGGCGTTTGGATTCAGGTATAGATGCGGGCGACAAAACTTCTGGTCGCTTTGAAGACGAAACAGCAGGATCCATAACGGTGGTTAAAAAAAAGTCGAGAAACTCGCCAGTACGACAGTGCGAACTGTTACAGCATTTCAGATTTGGGACAACGCTTCCACATTCTTCCTTCTTTTTTTCCCCCTTCTCTCTTCCATCTCTTTCTGCTCCATCTTTCCTATCAGTCAATTGTACTCATATTTACTGTGATTGAATATACTGTGTATTTTCCGTCAGTTCGTTTTTATCTCTGTTTATCAATATGGATAGATGTATATAAAATAGGTATGACCGTAGAGAAGACTTGATGCTCTTTTATTGTTCTTTGGGAAAGGGAACAGAAGTGAATGCAAATGATTGTAAGTTTCGAAGTAGCTCAATGTTCGTTTTCGTCATCCGCAACGGTTGGCGTTTTGGGTATTTCATCTTGCGTCCGGGAAGTGACCAAGTCGAGGTTGTTGTCATAACCATCTAATTGGTTTCGTCCGTTAATCTACGATCATCCTCTTCACTCAATCTTACGTTTCTTAAAGTCTTTCAGTGTTTCCTCAGGGTCCGACAACGTTTGCATGTGATACATTTGGTAGAAACCTTTATACGTCAGCTGCTTGTTTCTATCAACGTCAAATGAATCCACAATTTCCTAATGAGTGAGTTATATAAACATTTGTCAATCGATACAACTGCCCCACTCACGTCGATAACAGATTGGTCAAACTAAGCGAGTATAATTGATATAGATAGTAATTAACATTCACATCCTATCAAACACGTGCTGATCTACACCACTTTCGAGACATGAACTTACAGCACGCCCGTTCGTAGCCTCTGCAAAGTCTTGCAGCTCTTCTAGTTTCCAGACGCCATCCTTATCCTATACCAAGAATCAAAGTTAGCAAAAGAATGTTTGGGTAGAGTGCTCTACCTTGTCAAAACGATCAAAGACTTCCTTCAAGATCTACCTCATCAAAAATGTTAGTGTTATTGGAAAGCATGCCATAATGCTGAGACATCGCACCTTTTCGACTTTGGGAAGGAATTCATCGTCATCATCGACAAGAATGGAGAGCGGATAAGTAGAATTCGTTTCCATTGTAGAGAAGCAAGGAAGGAAAACAAGGAGAACAAAACCGTTTTTGTCTCCGTCCATTTGCCTGTCTGTACCGAAGCAGAGTGGCAGCCGTCTGAGTCACAAGCATTGTGACACGAATTGACCAAATATCTCCTGTAACTTCTGCATGTCTAGATGGAGAGACAGCCCGCGTGTTTATCCATGCAATTGGAACTAAGCAATGCGAAGACCATTGCACAGATATTTACAGCTCCTAATATCCTCTCTTATGTAGGTTCATCTTCTCAATATGGTGTTTATCCTAAAAGAGCTTTCTTAGGAGTTCATGAAAGTTTGTTCGGTCCGGACATCACCAGTAGAATACTCCCGCGTACCTACGTTTGAAACCAAACCTAACCGTCCATGAGAAAAGATATGGTAAAGTGGTAAAGGATCATTCACTTACACTGCCAGATAAGCTACTTATACTCTCAAACTTGATTCTATGAGCGCTATGAATTGAATAGGAAATAACTAGATTTGATAATGAGACGGTATCGCAGTTGTTGGATTAGCTGTCCCTGTTTGACATATCAATCGCAAAACGCGTAACATATAACATATATTGCTATGCCAATACGTATCCCTTCTTCTTTCTAAAAGGTCAGTAGGATTGTAGAAAATATTCCAACTCTTTCACAACTGAATTATGCGGAGCCATTCTTTAAGAGCATCGGATAGAAAAAGGCTGACGGTGATCACATTTGCTGTTACTGAGAAAAGATAAATCAAACTTAATCGTAATTCCTTCTTAGTTCGTACGTTCAATTAGATTATTAAGCATTGATCAATCGACTCTATGTTCTATTGTATAAAATACATCAACTATTCAATCATTTGCCGTAGGTGTTCCGGGCATATTTTCGATATCTTGAACATCTTCCGTTGTCGAGGTATCAACTGCGTTATCTTTGTTATGTCCTTCCACCCAAGTGGTCACTAGGTCCACGGCTGCTTTTGGATTACGCTTGTGTCCCATCAAAAAGCCTTGTAAATGAGCCATGCTGAATCGACCTTCCGGTATTCCGGCCGCAAATTCACTAGCCAACTTGACAACTTCTGCCTCTGGAAGAGCAGGATAGAATTTGGTAAACAGCTCGTAAGCTTGTTTCCTCGTAGCATTTCCGAAATGCACACGAACGTCAATACGGCCTAGGAAACATGAAGTTATTAACGTCAATGGCCAGAAATGTCTTCTCACCTGGCCTTATTAAAGCTGGGTCCAGCTTTTCGACATGACTTAATGACCGATAAGTAATGGGAAGGAGTCAGTGTTAAACTTACTTGGTTGTCATGCAAAGAATACGACCTTCTTGAGCAGCCACTCCATCAATGGCGTTTAAAAGACCTATCATGAGTCAAATCAAGCTGATGCTGGAAACTAATTTACCTGAAAAAGTGATGTTGTTTGCAGCTGTACTTTCTCCACGATTTCTCTGCACAAAAGCGGCGTCAACATCCTCAATCAACAAAATACATCTGATCGAAATATTTAATGAGCTTGGACAAGTCGCTGTTTGGATGTTACAAACCTGCTTGGTGTCTCTGCAACAAGTTCCCCAAGCGTGTCGTCTGTCAGACTTTTGTTACTCAGGTTGACCACATAGATGTTCACTCCTAATTCGCCCTATAAATGCTCTACTTTCAGTTTATATTCTTAATGAATATGCTATTCCGCACCGCTAGTGAATAAACAAAACTTGTTTTCCCTGATATGGCTGTTTAGTATGTCAGTTACTCGTCTATTGCCTTACCTGATCCTGGTGTTCCATACAACAGATATCCACGGCGAAAAGGGATCCCACGGTCGCTGTACCATTGTTCTGATACGAAGAATTCCTGAGCATCTGTAACCAGGTGCTCTTTAACGTTCTGCGGAATAACGATCGTGCTTAGTGGTCTTTTAGGCCGAGATCGAGTGCGACGCCAAGCACCATACTGGTCTACGGATAGCCTTAAAAGATAAAACGGCAGGGTTTCCGAGTTACACCATTACCTGCTGCAAATACTACAGTTCTGCTGTGATCACGGTCAATGTACTTTCTCTGAGCTTCAAACACAAGCGACTGGATTAAAACGCGTGAACGACCAAATGTGCTGATCTGGATCTTCTCCAGGGGCGCATTTGAAGATGCCGAACCGGGTGTCAGTGCTTGAGGCCGTTCTCGCGTCAACCAGATAAGCCGGTTTCTATAAGTGAAGAAATGAATTCCTAAACTATCTCAGAAATCAATTTCTCAAACAGGTTTTTCGTACCTGGTGCTGGAAGGAAATACACTGGCGGAAGCATCGCATCCATCCCCTCTCCCGTCAATCTTTGACCTGCGCGAGTGATGGTGGTCGAAACGGAAAATTGTGAAGTATTATTACTGTACGGATGCTCGCTTAACCAGTTCAATATCCAGCTGTCGAGAGAAAAATTGAGTCAACGTTCAACGGGTACGAATCTAAGTACCTGTAAGATTCGTCCCGACTATCAAAGTGAGCTGTGACAACCGTGCGCTTTTTTATGTACTCAAAGACATATGAGCCAAAGTAACGAAAGGTCGCCAATGCACCTAGCTTTTGATCAGCAAGGGTATTCGTTAATGTCTCATTAGCTTACCGCCAATGACGGCAAGTTGTAAACCGCCAGTTGCCAATCTAGCCGGAATCCAAAGATGAATATGGAGTAGTCGCGTGCTTACATACTACTCACTCGCCTACACCAAGTTTGTCAGCTACATTTGCCACGATTCCACCCAAAGTGCCCTGCGTAGCTACGTCAGTCGGTGGAGGAGGTGGTAAGGAACTGATGCTTCTAGACAGGGCATTGGCTCGTTTGACGAGAAACGATATATGAGGAGGTGTTAAAAATAATATATTTGGGTTGGTCAGAGTAGGCATGATGTCCACACAGTGTGGGGACCGTCTATTCACACCAGCAATTCGCACCCAGATACTGTATCCTCTACAGCAGTGTCAATTCAAGAAGGCTAACACACTGTGTCGAAAATACCGTAGACGTCTGACTGCATCCAGCTAAAAGCTAGAAAAGCTAACGTCTGCACAGCCAGATAGAGCACCACTCTTGTGTCAGCTTACAATCTTACAGGTTTATCAGCAATGCATAACATGTTCCTATAAAGCACCCAAGCTTCTCCAACAGAAGCGTGGTGACGGACATGTGTCTGCTAAGCTTCATTTTTGCCTTTCCCTGGCTCTTTGGAGGATATTCAACTCTGCTGGGCTAATTCAACTGCCATTAGGGTTGTGCAGAGTTTGTCGCTTATTTGTTCTTTACGGAGGGTTGGTGGCAAGTGCATCATGCCTTCGTTTCGAAAGTAAAGACACGGATATATCGAATAAAGTACCCTCTAAGAAAGCAACATAGTAGGTACATAGCCAGCAAAATGGTATATGTTCTTTGGAAACAGTTGGCTGATAATATGTTAATCTAGCCTGTTAGAACTTCTTGTTTCAATACAGAGCCATCAGAATAAAGTAATGGTATGGCATACCTGACGAGCAATGGTTATTGCAAACTATAAAATGATTTCTTCAAGGCTTTCGAAATGTTGGCAGTCCTCTGAATCTGACGTAGTGTGATGCAATTCCTTGAGCTGATGTAGAGCTTTTACTTTTTGTAGGATAGCCCATTTGTATTCCATAAGGAAACCCAGTTGACTGACGAGAGTTCGAAGTGTTGTCGGGTTGTTTGGGCACTGGACTACTAGTGCAGTTGAGCGGGTAAAGGCACCCTTGGTTCAACGTGTAATAGCACGGGCTATGGCCAATGTCGCTATCTACTTACGAAGAACGAATACGCAAGTATAGAGGGCGAGGAAGCGGTGTTGTTGGATGTATGTCAGGAATGGTAACCGTGTTGAGGATGCCAGAAACGTGGGGATCCTGAGATTTCAGCATCCGTCTTTATATACAACGTCTGTGCGCGGAGAGTAAATGTATATTTAAATGAAGTAGAAAAGATCCTTACCTTAATCGTCGCCTATACAGGCCAATCCGCAGACAAGGTCATAAAGATCTATCTGTAGCATACACTGCTACACAGTGGAGGGTCTCGAAATTTAGCGTGAGCCCTACGGTAATTAATCAAGATGTGCTCAAAGTTGACTGACTGACAACCTACCATTTACGCTTCTTATAACGTAAATTGGTGTCTGCTCATCTCTTCCACTGCTCGCTAAATCGTAGGCTTTGCGGTATATTTTGATTTCATCATGTTGCTCTTTTTTGTGGGATGCTTTGTTTGTTCCCAATGCGAATTCTACAAGACGGAGCGGGACTTCATACTCAACAACTATAGTGCAATCGTCCCACTTTGTTGTCCCTATCTCAAAACATAAAACTTCCGTTCCGGAAAGACTTTAGTGACGACAGAGGAGTAGCGACCTATCAACTTACCACTCAAGTTTTATTACGTCAAGACGTGGCCGGAGCAAGCTGTTCAAAAGCGGTATAATGCTCCAACTAGCGCATGTTCGCTCAGTTATCGGTGGCAGCAACGGGTTGACTGGTGCTAGCATTAAGACGACACTTTATAAGAGTTAGTTCAGATGTCATATTGTGTATATGCTTATCATATATCTATAAACCTTGTATAATCGAGCTTGCCGAACAAAATTCTAGCTCTGCAGCTGGATGGTAATTCTCAGGGTAATATAAGGTTCGAATTGCTTTGTCCATCGCCACAGGACACGACACACTGTCTTGAACTACCTTAATCAAGTCATTGTACATATTTGATCCCTTCGAATTCAGGCAGAGCATGTTGGTTTTTTATTCCCTGGTAATCGCTCCTCGACAACTTGTTCTTTAGTAATTGGCGGGTGCTCTTTTGATCTAAATCAAGAATCCCAATACGCGCCAATCTATCCATTAAGGAAAGATCTAGCAAGCTCAGATGTAGAGATGGTAATGAAGCTAATCTACACGAAAGCGGAATTATTAACGACTTGCATGTTCGAGGTTTCATTGCTTGCCAAGCAAGCCATCCTCGATAAAGGCACTTGGTAAGTGATCGCTTTGCGTATTATATCTTTGTTATGTTTAACGCATCACTACCGCATAGGAGGGAACCTTATAGATGTAGAGAAAATGCTTCCGTCTCATGCAGCGAGGGAGAAATTATCGTCGCCTTTGAACCTGAATCCACCGACAGTCGAAGCTGCAACAAAATCTCCTCGTAGTCCATAAGGAAAAAGGCAATTCAAACGATGCCGCATATGAATTTCTTTCCCAAAAACCATATACTTACCTGCATTCACACGATATGAGCCGTTTTAAATCCCGTGCATTGACAAGCAAGCCTTTATGGGATGTTGAATTTCCTGTGCAAAAATGACTACCCCAGGGAAACTTTGGCAAATGGTCTGAGTGGTATCATTGCGGTCTGTTTACTGCAATACAGCACCGATTGTCAGAACATTTGGGCGGGTTCAATGATTTCCTGCTTGCTTCATAGATTGGTGTTGCTTTCATTACTTTTATCATTATCATTAGAACACGAAAAAGAAGTGTACACTCTGCGCTGTCAAAAAAGGCCGAAGAAAAAAAAAGAAGGTTAACATTGCTTCCTAATTTCAGCTTAAAGCTAATCGCATTTACTTTCTATTGTACAGTGGTGACAATAAACTGTCAATTGCCACAATTAATTGGGCGTATCGAATATCAATCTCGTCGGTTTGAAAAAATGAAAAGCCAGATACAACCTCACGGTAGCCGTAAGCGGAAACTTTCAATTATCATTGCAAATCTCAAATCAACCAGATCGAAATTACTTGCGCAATAAGACTTGATGCAAACAAGCAGAAGAAGCTTCCAGAGAGTGCATCTATTGAAGAACTAAAGGATATTGATATGAAAAACATGTTAATAAATAGCGAAGATATGGCACTTGAAGACGTTGAGGAAGAGTACAATGACCAGGAAGAGGAAGAAATAGAGGACAAGGAGTGGTCTGCGGATGCAAGCGAGGAGAGGCCGCTCAGAGGGACCAGTTACAAAATTGGGACGAAGCATAGATTCGAAACCGTAACAATATCGACGTTGCCTGCAAAGAAGATGGAAAAGTCCAAAGAAGCCAGGTGTTCCAGGTTACAAAGACTGACAACAGCTACCAAACGGCTTCTATTATAGGGAAACTTCTTCATAGGCAGTATTTCTCTCGAATCTTTGCAAAAAGAATTTACTAAACTTGATCTGGACGCTTAAGAAGCAAAGGTTATGAAGGAAACCTACTGCTTTCTGAAACTATTTGTTCTATGTCCTAGCGGCGAAATTGCTGTTGACCGCCACCCTTTATTAAATGCGCCATTACTCTTTGCTTGGGAGCACGATTTTTACAGTGACTGATTATTAGCCAGTTTTCTCGCTCTACTTGTCCTATTGTGCGTCCTTCAGCTATCTATTCACTTATGCTAAACCCAATGGCTACGTCCGAGGTCTTATGCAATGTCAAGGATGATGATATGGATGGTTTTGATATCTTCGGCCCAGAAGGGAAGATCATCAAGACGTTGCCAGATGCAAGACATAAGCCAGGCTATGTTATGGGGGAATTCTTCGATTTAGATGCACTGCATCGCATATGCTGAAAGCATGGCCTCAAGTTTGATCATGTAATCAAAGTTAGTCCGCACCACATTGCCACCATTGAAGGCATAGTTCTAGACAGTAGAGATGTTGTGAGGTCAAGATACAATAAAAGAAAGAAGAAGTCGACACGTGCTTCAGCATCAACGATTAAAAAAGCCGCAGAAAGCAGTGCTGTAACCGCTATCGAAAAAGGTATCAAGGAAAGCACAAGTAGTATCAAAAAGATTTAGGTATACTGGAAAGATGCGCCTATCAACAGGGAGGACAGGTACATGACCATCTAAACTATGTATAGTAACACAAAGCGATGACTTAAAGTACAAGTGGACGTAAAGGTGGACGCAGTAATCGATCTCAGGGCAAGGGGAAGGAATGGATGTGTGATCACCGGCCAAATAGCATAACAGGGGTCTTTGTGTAACCGAATAATTTATGCGTGATCTATGTAAATGAACACAATGGCACGCCCGTTCGACAAGCCATCAGGCAAACCCAACTAGCATCGTCCAGGGCGTATTTACAAAGTATGCTAGCCGTTTCAACTTGTAGTTTGTAGTTTGTCCATCTCTTCCTATTACAAACGGAATAAAAAAGCATGAAGATCGTCAGACAACTTGACTTAAATAGACAATCGACTTCCCGAGATACAGTGGGACACGTAAGAGGAGACCGAATAAGCAATACAAAGAAGATCAAGTTCTTCATTTTAACCGTTGCTTTGTTTATATATGTAACTCACGCTGCTTTAGCTAAAAAACTGTATAAAGGCGGTTAAATGAGAGGTTCTGAGAATAGTTACGTTTTCTGGTTAAGCTTTTCTTTCGCTTATTAGCAACCCTAGTATTAGAGGGATTTTTCCTCTCTTCTTAAAAGTTCGTCTCGCGGTTTCTTTGGGGTATGAGGGTACAAGAACAGAGTAAATTTTAAGTCGTTTAGACTGGTATATCACACTTACTCAGGAGTGACACTGTTTCCCTTTTATCTCTGTATCAAGAAAATGTTGCTGCACACTATTTCCACAACATAGAAACAAGTCCACTAAAAAATAATTAATCAATGTATAACCTACCTTGCAGGAATTTCATTCGCTTCAACAACGCCACTGCTCTCGGTGGTAGCCGTAGAAATGCCTGGGTCTTGATATTTTATGCTGCCACGACTGTTCCAATGCTTTCGCAACAGGTACTGTAAGGCCCAGTCAATTGGTTGCGGACATTTACTTGTACATTCATGGTGTTTACAACCATTGACTGATACGTGCAGTTATCTTACGTTTTACATAGTTAAAACAACATTTGTTTCGTATCGACCTTCGCAAGCATATTATGGAACCATTATTTATATTGCTATTAGCATTTACTGTGTACTTTACCTTGTATTTGGTCAAAGAACCATTTTGGAAATCCCCATCATTGGCATAAGCCTCATTGCTTCAAGATCGATAAATTCACGTTTCAAGAGAAAGTACATCTGTTAGTTTTGCTTTGGCATTCAATGCCATAGAAGCAAAAATTATTCGTTCACATCACAGTTGTTCCTTCACTTCATTCGTGGATAACGATGTTCTTACAGCCCAACTAAGGTAACCGTCTTTACTATGCCGTTGCTGACTATTCAACGAATTAGCGATGTTGTGTTCGAAGACCGATGAATGAATGGCCATTTACAACGATTGTGTCGTCTTGCCTGCGCGCTACTTTGTTGAAGCGTGATATCCCTCATTTCTTACGGAAAATATTGACCACTGACAATAACACATCCATCAACCTAAGTACACGGTAAGTTTGTGCAATTCTCAGTATGGACTATGTTGGGTTGAGAACAGGATAATAACAATAAGCTCTGCCATTCAACTTTTAGATTATCAATTATATGTCACAACTAGCTTACCTAGCACGTGGTCTCTACAGATATTCTTGAAAAATTGGTGCGAGATCATTTATAATATTTGCTTACTGTTACTGTACATAATATATCAATCGATGGATTGCCTTAGAAATTGGTCAATGCTGGATGGAATCACGGTAATGCATGCATCCTTACGGTTTGCTTACTGTCTATATGGGTGCTTACCGGACCAACATTGCAGAAAAGTCATTTGCCAAGAACCTATAATGCGCCATATATGTCTTGCTATTGATAGGACGGTACGTATTCTGATAGATATATACTATTTTTTGCAATGAAATTTATGCTACTTAAAAAATACTTTTACACTGACGGAAATAAAGTCGGGCAATGACATTGTGCCGTAGCAGAGTGCTCGAGTTCAAAACAAAAGGAGCCATGCTTTTACTGCATATTGTCCAGCTTTTGCTAAGAGCTAATATAAGGATAACAACGAGGTAGCATGCTTTTGTTACTTTACGACAATGTTCATTCAAAAAATGACAAATGGAATAGAATGAGAGCAACCGATAGATTCATCCATGTCACAGTATTCTTGCGATCTCCACTGGCTGAGGACAGGTTTTCTATAAGTTAATGACGATACATAAGCTGGTGGATGATGACTTACTGAAGTAGAATGGATAGATAACAGGTGGAAAGACATAGGCTTTCCGTTATTCGATTGATTGACCAAAAATATTGACCAATTCATGCGTGTAACACTTGTCTATTCGGACACATAATCATTCCATCGATATGTGGCATCACGGTTGGAGCCATGGCTCTGCTTCTTCATACAGTGCTTCCAGTTTTGGATTTCTTTTTGGGGCAGCTTGTTTCATGATATCGAATGATAAGAATTTACTTATTTCTGCGATTGCCCCCAACATTCACACGTCATACCATGACGCATCCCTCCATTGATAAGACGATGTGTTATCCTATTTCATCCTTTCTTTTAATTTTATCTCTTACTGTATCCTCAATTACATGATCTATTGATACGTCTATCAACCCAACGTATGACAAAAGTACCTGGTAAGTCAAAGCGCACAGACATGAGAAGGTTATCTAACCGCATGATTCCAGTATGCTAGACCAATCTTCCATGTATGAAATCAGAAGAATACAGAATGACATCTAGACTCTTAACAGAAGCTAATTTCCTACT
Organism: Apophysomyces trapeziformis B9324; assembly: GCA_000696975.1. NCBI lineage: Eukaryota > Fungi > Mucoromycota > Mucoromycetes > Mucorales > Mucoraceae > Apophysomyces > Apophysomyces trapeziformis. The sequence continues at coordinate 5,153 of JNDP01001090.1, read as the reverse complement.
ACTACAACAATTATCATTCATTAACATTATTTCTTCCGGAAAATGCATACAACTTTGAACAAAAACTATACACAAGGCACCTTTTAAGAGAAGCTTTTGGTGAAACAAGGTACGACAAGAATAAATGTTCTAACCTTTATACAGCAATCTAATCTCATGACAGAATATATATTGAACAATATAATTCCAGTGACTTTCATTGTATGACTCTGTTATGGTCAATTGGCGCAAGTATCCCTCTGTGAAAGCAAGGACAACGTATGCTTCCGGACGACCAAGACAACCTGGAACACTAAATGATTTCGGGCAGATGAAATCCAACAAAGCGCTAAGACAACAAGCCAGACAAAATGCTACAATAATTCCTAACCTTAATTCTTCTGTAGTCTCGTGTCCCAGTCAAGCGAAGCATCCACCATTGGGTGGGTGGACGGGCTCTTTGTGCCGGATGCAACATTTCCGGACTTTTGACTTTTGCGCTCAAGCCCATCATAGATTTAGTGCATCGTGGGCATCCAGCCGAGTGCTGGGATACTCTTCGGGGTTAAGTAGAAGACATTTACCATATCATTGTATATTTTACGCTGCTCTAATTAATTATGCGTTCACTGGTGAATCAAATTGCATGTAAGTGAATATACTTTTCGGTATAACTTGGTAATCCAGCGTAAAATTACAGTATGGTTGGCTAATACAAGAAGTAATCAGATGTTTCATAGCATCTTATTACAGTAAAAAGCAAACTTCATTCATTCAATGCTTTGCTGCACACTCCGTATCCCCTTTCTGTTTTTTTTTGTCTAGTTCTTTTCAATAACATCTCATAGTGATTCAGTAGGTAAATCGTATTTCGACAACGGAGACATACAAAGTCTTCAGAAACCTTCCTAATTCTCGACTGGTGTATGATAGGTCTATTGACTTATATATGTGTGTGGATATCTTTATCTATATAATGATTTAAAAGATATAAAAAGTTTTTATCAGTTGATCCTATATTGCTTACTCTTGTTAATGGCAAGCAACATTGAGTAATACTGGTTTATTCAAAAGTTTTTGAAGAATTCATCCAAAATTGTTTGAAGATTTGGAGATAAAAGTTATAAAGAATTTACCAACAACTGTTAGTATCCTCTGTTAAAATGTGATAAAAGGCTTACCGATTTGAACATCTAGAGAAGATAAGCATTAGCAAAATAACACTAACGGGAAACATTGCCTAATACACTTACCGTAACAATCTAAATCCCAGTTGGGGAACCCGCGTTCGCAGCGGTGATATTGGTTCGAGTTTCGTCTGGCACGGGTCGACTGAATACAGCGGGTCGGTTTCCAGTCGACCATACTGATACGGCGATTTCAAAAAGATTTTTGGCGGCATTAACATCTCGATTCCACAGGGTACCGCAGGTTTTACGGTCCAAGACACTGGTGAGTAACGCCATCCAAAGTCTTAAGTTTCGCCAAAGTTCTGCTATGGCACAAGTTGCATATCTAGGTATGATTACATGAGATAAAAACGATTGCAATATAGTATGATGAGTTTGTTTACCTGAGACGATAGGTACTCGTCTATGGTCACAACAAGAACTGGTAATTTTTTTCTTTTCCTTTAAGGCTCTTCCAAAGCTGACCCACAACTCCTGGCGGATGTCCTTTATACTTCATTTGGCCTTTGCCAAACATTCCGCTGCCGAAAACAACAAGAGGCATCTTGCCATGATTATCACGCTTTACTTTTGTTTTCTTCCAACGAGGGAGTCTTCGATTGCTGGTTGTCGACCTAACAGCGGATTCTGGGGTCATACTAAGCCTGTAACAAACATATTGCTCGTTAAAAACCTAGACATAGAGAGATAAAATATTTTACTTACACTTCCACACCTTGAGTAGCATTGCTCGCTTCATCCTGGCGTTCCCTTGTTCTCTTCTCTTTTTTTCTCTCGCGAATTCTTGATCTTTCTTTTCTGTTTCTCTTTGTTTTGTTTCCTTTTTCTGCGATTGTACTTCTTTCCACCGTGCCCCAAAATATTGGCTATTTCCTCTCGCGCCCGTTGTCTGCCCTGGTAATTGTGGAAACGAGAATGACCGCGGCCAGAGTGATAGAATTTAAAAATTGCATCTCGATGCGTAAAAAAATAATTCACGTATTCGGCATATTGGTCATTTTCAGTTGTCTTGCCTGTAGGAAACTTGGACTCTATGTCTTTGATGCCCGTTGCCTGTTTATCTTTGTCTAAGGCATGGTTCCTACTACTGACCCAGTGACAGCATAATATTCCGCAGTGGAACATTTTCTGATTTCATGCTGGTCCGCGCCATGACCGTAAGAGGCAGTGAATAGGTGTCCAATGCCTGGATCCACCGCAACAGGTCGGTAGAATTGGCCAACTTCGTTAGTGGTCAAATCTTGGAGCCTGATTTGTTCTTCTGAATGGCTTTGGGTGTTTTTCGCCCGGGAGAACTGGAAATGAACTGAGAACCCGTCTGTCATTATTTGATTACGAAATAGTTGCTGATTGTCTCTCCTGTGCTAAATGTTAGTTTCGGGCCATAGCAGCTGCATAATAACATATTCTACCTTCCGAAACCATACTTCTCCAGATCAAAGCACTGGTTAAACAAATTGAAGTTTGCTTCATACTTATCAGTTGATTCATGGTTGTTGCTGGGTCGACGAGGTGACGAAAGTATCTGCAGTGCATTTCCGTTAATTGTTACAAATCTCCAGCCGAACGAGGGAAGGGGGACCAAAGAAAACAGCCTTGGCGGCGTGATGCTTTGTTGGTCATCATCTTGAATTCCGGCTAAACCTATGAGAGCTGAAGCTGCCTCGGCTTCTCGATGCGCCAAAGTGAAGCTTTGTAGTATGAAGCGGAGCACAGGAATAAGTGAACCAGGCGAAGCAGACAGATCGGCTGGACGACAAGGACCGTGTATGTGATGACTGAGCTCATCCAACACTGTCTTCGCAGCATTCACTGCACGAATATATACTATGCTTACTGATGTTGTCGGCCAGTGCGGCTCACCATCAACGATGACTTCAACTACGTAATCCCAACAGATTGCTTTCATTTGAGCTTTGGTAAGCTCCTATGTAGAACATGTTTTACTGCAACACATTTATAGAATTCATACTGGAAGAAGCTGCCTGAATCGATGTATGCAATAAGCAGCAATGCGGTTATTGAAGTTCTCGACTATATGGTTCGTGTAAGCGGTCTGCAACGTGGTGCATGCGGCTGCAAGAGCGTCACTGTATCCGACAAATCCTCGTAGAGGATAAACTATTTCTGGATGCTGTTGGCCGAATGTGCCCCAATGTATACGCACGCTTGGAGGAAATTTTGTGTTCTTGTTCGAGATCGCTTTCCCAAGTACTAACTGGCAGACACTGTACCAGAAATTTTGCGAGAATATGTAAACCGAATCTCTGTTTCAGCATTGTTAATGACGTATCCGTTTACAAAGATCTGCGCTCGGCAAACGACTTCTCGAACGAAGCTACATAGCTCAATAATCTTGCGGTGCAACTGGTCACGGTGCTCGGCGCGAACAACTGAATCAAATGGGACCACCCTTGTGTACGTTTCGCTACCGGAAGCAAAAGTTTCTTGAACCTTTCTTTAATAGTCGGAACGTGGTTCTCGCATTGAACCGATCTTGCTGTTGTGTGTCCCGTGTGCCCACAAGAACTACACACCGCTGAAGAAGTCGATGGATTTTTGTTTGCCCGATGGCGCTCGACTCTTCCGCGCTTCTTTTGTCTTTTTGTCTCAATGTTGTCTTCAATGGCTTTTCTCTTCCCTGTTAGTAATTATGCGATTAGGGCTTTGACAATGGTCAATCTGCTTCTTTTGTACCATGTGCTTTTGACAAGGGGAATTCGCGACTTTTCTTTGTCTTATGCCCAAGGGCCCCGCAATCTCGACATGTAGCTATGGATATGTCGTGTAAGATCAATGAATCTCATATATCAGCAACATACCTTGTTGTGCTTTGGCTTCCTCTGCTTCTCGCTGAAATTTTCGTATTACTTTTTTAATAAGCATGTACAAAATAGGAGGGTAAAGGGGCAGACCAAGCGAAACTAGAATTGCTGACAAGAGAAGCAATGAATCCATTGGTAAGAGAGGGTAAGAGAAGTGGAAGGAAGAGCTGCATAAGGGGGAAAACAGAGAGGCATCTAAGTTTTGACAACTCTCGGAGTCTGATGACGAGTCACTTCGATCACTGTTCAATTGACAACATCTTCATAAACACATAATCTAAGCTGTTGGAGAAAACGCGTAAACACCGTTTCTTCGAATAACATATAAGTACCAAATCTATGTATTATTTTAATTTATAATGTATTATTTTGTTTAGCAGCTTAAGCATGAATATGAGTAAAGACTTTCATTCTAAGTTGAACTTATCTTTGCCTGAAACACAATGACGATATGTATACGAAACTGATCAATCCCACTAACTGCAAAATATGCAGGTTACCTAATGCACACTTAATTTTTTCGCAATGTAAAAGAGGCACAAAAAAACAGTTGCAGAATGCTGGATAACCTGGGAGAATCCCATCACAAAGCTTGGTTGGACTCCAGGCACACGGCTTCTTAAGTGTAGACATCTACTCATTTCTATTTCTCCTAAGGTCTCTCTTTGATATGACAGGCTGCTTTGAGAGCTTCCGCAAAAATATTTATTACGGTTGACTGGGATATGGGGCATTTTATGTTCAACTTTTACATACGATTTTTTGGGTTCGGTATGTTCATTCTGTTGTTTCCATCACAAATACTATTGACCTTTGATCAGCGAGCTGGATCCCACTTCAAGAATCAGATAGAATGATATATTTTAGACTCAAAGTCTTCCATTTTTTTTAGTTGTCTTCCACTTCCTTCTTTTATCACATTACGGGCATGGTTAGCGTTCCTATATATGAAATGACTCCTCGAATTTTTTCACCATACGGCGCAGTTATGAGCGATATATCACGTAATTGAGGAAGCTAATATGGTAGCATAATTAATAGCTTTGTAATTATCTAGCTTTTGAGGTAATCCGCAGGACATTGAGAGCGAGGATCAGCACTTTGAGAATCATGGTTTCTTTTAAGCAGCATGTAATCCTCCTCGTATGTGTTAATACTC
>JNDP01001087.1:0-24155 GCA_000696975.1 Apophysomyces trapeziformis B9324 | reverse complement strand
CCTGCGGCTTCTTAACAATTTGCATAAACCTCCACGCCTGCCTACTCATCATGGCATCACTTTTTTACCATGATGGCAGAGTATGGGTAATACGCTTCAGCGCCATCCATTTTCAGGGCTAGTCCATTTGGCAGGTGAGTTGTTACACACTCCTTAGCGGTTTCCAACTTCCATGGCCACCGTCCTACTGTCTAGACGAACTAACGCCTTTCATGGTATCTATGGGCGTATATTCCGGCACCTTAACTCTGCGTTCGGTTCATCCCGCATCGCCATTTCTGTTTACCAAAAATGGCACACTAGAAACTCGGCATTCGAGACCTTCTTCACTTAAGAAAGAAACGGTCATCTTACATATTCAAAGGTAAGGACGCAGGCTGCAATCCATTTGGTTTGCAACTAGTTCTACTCCTGTGCTATACCCCATAAAACTGCCTATTGGGTTTCTGCTATCCTGAGGGAAACTTCGGCAGGAACCAGCTATGAGATGGTTCGATTAGTCTTTCGCCCCTATACCCAAATTTGACGATCGATTTGCACGTCAGAACCGCTACGGGCCTCCACCCAAGTTAAAACTGTGGGCTTCACCCTATTCAGGCATAGTTCACCATCTTTCGGGTCCCATCATAAGTGCTTTGTCTCAGGCATGTCTGTATAAAAAGTCTACGCCGGACGGTATTGCCTCCCCCCATAAAAAAAGGGATTCATACCCAAAATCACTTTCATTACGCATATGGGTTTGGCACCCAAATACTCGCACCTATGGTGGATTCCTTGGTCCGTGTTTCAAGACGGGTCGTTTAAAGCCATTAAACCAACAACCTAAGCGAATTAGAGGTGAAATAGACCGAGTCAGACCTCACTTCAAAAATAGTTCGCAGCACACCGTATAATGGTGGCCACAGCAAAGCACTGAGCGGTATAAACCCCGCGCCAAAACCAAGCATTCGCTGCAGACCTCAGTCTGAACCACAGTATAGTGAAGAGCTATAACACTTTCCGGATAAGCTACATTCTCTGTCGAAATGGCACCTTTTTCCTGCAGAACAAACTGTTGTTGGCAGGTAACCTATCCTTCGACGGGACCCCCAATAACCGAAGTTAAAGGGTTCAAGTTGTAGACCACTTTGCAAGGCCTACAACCCTTCCCTAGGGTTTTTACCTGACTTGGCTCCAAACGGTTTCGCTTTTAGCAATTTCACGTCACTTTTAACTCTCTCTTCAGAGTACTTTTCATCTTTCCCTCACGGTACTTGTTCGCTATCGGTCTCTCGCCAATATTTAGCTTTAGGTGAGATTTACCACCCAATTAAGGCTGCATTCCCAAACAACCTGACTCGTTGAAGCCGCATCACAAAAAGACCAATGCTCAAGCCAAAGACGGGATTCTCACCCTCTATGATGTCCTATTCCAAGGAACTTATTTAGTCGGCTGGTCTGGATAACGACTCTCAAGTTTACAATTCGATCTGGCTAAACCAGATAGATTCCAACTTTGAGCTTGTTCCCTGTTCACTCGCCGTTACTAAGGGAATCCTTGTTAGTTTCTTTTCCTCCGCTTATTGATATGCTTAAGTTCAGCGGGTTGTCCCACCTGATTTCAGATCGATATAAAATGATATAGTTTCGCTACAGGCGTTTACACGACTGTAGCTCAGACTAAAGATCGTTTACGCTATCACATTTGACTGGAGCTAAAGCCAAGTAGAAGAAACGTAGTTTCTTTGGAATAGCCACAGTCTGATTGCGATCATTAACGATGCAGTAACCAGACAATATATTCCAGGCAGCTCGGTCGATGAAAGACCAGACGAACCCAAAGCCAATCGAAAAAAGAGAGAACTTTTTTCCATTGTGTGTTTCCAACGATACTGAAACAGGCGTACTCACCGGAATACCAGTGAGTGCAAGGTGCGTTCAAAGACTCGATGATTCACTCAATGCAATTCTCACTACTTATCGCAGTTTGCTACGTTCTTCATCGATGCGAGAACCAAGAGATCCATTGCTAAAAGTTGTTTTCCATACCATTAGGAAATACATGTTTGATTCAGTACAAAGTGGTTTCATATAAAAGAGTTGCCTGTTGGGGTCAGCTAAGAAGAAAGGAAACGCTTTCTCCCAAGACTATCTTCAAACCCCAGGCGACAAATTCGTTGCACAAGATCAACCCATCACAGGTGGATCCTTTAATTCAAGAGCAATCATTGCGACGCTCTATCCCCAGCATGATAAAGTTTCGCAGAGTTTACCCAAGCCTTTCCGGTCAAGGACAATTGACTCAGTTGACTTTACCATGTAGCGCGCGTATGCCTTAGAATAAGGCCTTTGTTCATTATCAAGAATGAACTAGGCAAATCGCTGCATGAACTGCAGCAAATCTTTAACACACACCAAATTGAAGCTGGAATTACCGCGGCTGCTGGTACCAGACTTGCCCTCCAATTGAACCCTTTCCAACCTTGAAAACGGATTCAACTGTACTCATTACAATAGCAAGACCGTAAAGACCTTGCACTATGACTATCTCGCCGAATTGGTATCAGGTAATTTGTCTTCCTTGGATGTGGTGGCCATTTTTCAGGCTCCCTCTCTGGAATCGAACCCTCATTCCCCCTTTACCCGTTGTAGGCATTGTAAGCCGCTATCTTACAATCAAAAGCCTGATAGGGCAGAAAATGCAATGAACCATCGCCGGCTTAAAAGCCATGCAATCAGTGAAATGATTATGAGTCACCAGAAGAAAACCAGCTTTTACACTGGGTTGGCTTTTATCTAATAAGTGCATCCCTTCCGAAGTCGAGGCTTTTTGCGCATGTATTAGCTCTAGAATTACCACGGTTATCCAAGTAGTAACTGATATTGTCATGTAGATCATAACTGATATAATGAGCCATTCGCAGTTTCACTGTGTACTATTTGGCTTAAATATTCGAGACAAGAGAGATGGATTCAGGCAGGATTAACCAGATAAGCTACCAAACATTGCGGTTTCTTCACCGCATTTTAAGATAACAAAAAAAAAAAAAAAGGAAGACCCTTTTTATTCACCAAGTAAAATAAAAACAGCCTGAGCTTATTTTTCCTTTTCTTTTCTTTTTAGCTATTGAAAATGCAAAACCGTTGTGTCGGTAGGTTGCCATGTCTTCAGCAACAAAAGTCGCTATCCAACATTGCCAGTTCCCAACTATTTGTCTCTGTGCTGCACAGTCAAAAAGATGTTTCTTTTCAAAGAAAACAGCACGGTCAATGGACGATCTGGAATAATCCTCAAGGGCAGGTTTAGTCAAGATAAATTCTACAGAGGTCAAATCCGTCCAAGGGTGATGAATGACACGTAATGATAGCTTTCAGCTCGTATAAATGTGCCATCCGTAAGTGAATCAATCTGAAATAAATCAATTCCATTAATGAGGGGAAAAAAGTTTCCCTTCCTTAACCTAATGGGATTCAGTTCGAATCCTTACCACTCTCAAAGGAATCGAAATAGGTTAAGGTATGTAGAAAAGAAAAAAAAAAACATTCCAGATAAAGATGTCGCGTAAAAAGCGGCCAATTTTTATTTTGTGACTGTTTTACTAACTTGATAGACGTGTCAAGGTCTGCCGCGTAACCGCTTTCCCGTCTCCGAGGTGAAGGGAAGAGGTAAGTGGACAAAGTCCTTGGCACACTCCACTGCAAACAATTTTTTTTAAAGATACAAACCAACTAAATTTATTTTTTTTATTACAAACCAACTGAAATTTTTCTTTTTGAAATACAAAAAAACCAACTTTCTACAACTGGTGGGTGAAGAGAACATATTTGCCATTGGGCTTGTTTCATCTTCTATTATATATCCTGGGAGGAAAAATGAGTAGTGAGTGAAAGTGAGAAATAAAAAAATGTATAAGTTTTCGATGAGACTGTCGAAAGATGTTTGTGTAACCTTAAGTGTCCATGGGTGTCCATGTGTCCATGGTGTCCATGTTCGCAGCCAAAACACCAGTTCACAAGTAGCCAAAGTCAAAAAGCGGCTAGGAAAATAGAAGCCAAGTCAGCAATCTGGCTAGAAATTTTCTAGCCAGAACAAGTTGAACCAACGGAACACTTGTCCATGTACCTTTGTGTAACGTTTACTTGTCCATGGGTTTCCGCGTAACCCCAACAAAAAAAAGTATCAAACTTTTAGGTTGTGATTCTGCTTAAAAATGGGCATTGACCTAATGGAACAAAGACAGTAAAATGTAAAGATAAAGTTGGCTGATTGTTTAAGCTTAGTTTTATCATTGTCCATATGATAAAGCAAGTAAAAAGTCATAAGCACAAACGGTAACCGCATGGAAAATCTTTAGCCAAGTTGAATTAAGTGGCTACAAAAAGTGTAGCCAGTTGAACTGAAACGGCTAAAGAATTTTTACCCAAAAAGTTAAAGTGGCTGAAAAAATTATAGTCAAGTTTGTTGAACCGGGTAAAAAATCTCACAGCCAAAACGAGCGAAGTGGCTAAAAAGAGCATAGCAAGAGTCATTGAGTTGGTTAAAAAAATTACAGCCGGCGGGTGCAAAGGTTATAGCCAGATTAATGGAAGCGGCTAAAAAAATATTCTAGCCAGCGGCTATAGAGCTTATAGCCAGATTCGTTACACGGCTTAGACAACTGCAGTTAAAAGGCTAGCAAATGGTAAGCCAAAATTCCTTGACCTGGCTAGAATATTTCAAGCTAAATAATCAAAATGTCCATTCAGTAGAAACCAATGGCGACAATTAGGCTCTGATAGGTCTCGTTTGTAAGAGACAGAACTATGCGCTTTGGTGTAGATGAGCTCGGGGTCACGAGAAGGCTTGACTCCCTTCCCTCCAAAAAGGTACAAGCCGTATCCGAAAGGTAAAACTGCCGTTCCTCAACTTCTTCAATTTAACTATTTCTTTTACTTTCTCTTCTCGACGTCCTTGATTGGGAATATAGCAAGGATTCAATACGTCTTACCCACACAGCTTTTATGTGTTTGTCTTTGGCATCCGACTTTTTTAATTTCGGAAATGCTGAACTGTGCGGGTCTAGAATCATTCGTTCTTTTTAATACTTCTTCGAGTGCCGAGTTTTGCCCCCAGAAGCCGGAGTGATGTTGATGCAGAAGTCTTGCTTTGTTTCGGACAAGTACAAGATCTTGCAATTACGTGTATATAGCATTCTTTTGATCCAGGAGACACAGAGTTGTTTTCCGGGAAATAAGCATGCTTCAACTTAACCAAGTTTCTAGTAGTTTCTCTTTTCTGGCTTTTTACAGAAATGCGGCGGGTCCATAAAGCCAAATGTGTCGGAGAAAAACGGATTTGCTGTTTGTGTCACATTCACTTGTGTTCTCTGATCATCAGTACCCTTTTGATTCATGCTTTGGTCGAAGCGGAATAGCCTTTTCCATCATGCCGCACCCTTACTTTTCTCGGGAGGGTATGACCAAAAGAGTCTAACCCTAAAACAACCCGGGACCATAAGAAGTATCCATACGAAAAACGTGTTCCTTTGGAGTGAAACAAAGTGCTTTACCGGTGTGGCCGACTATAAGACATTTCTGACCATATTTATTCCTAATCCTTGCCAAGTTCAGAATTGTATGAACCAAATGTTAAGAAGGATAATCCATAGAGAGAAAGAAAGAAAGAGAGAGAGCATACAGAATGAATAAAGACATACGCAGCAAGTCATATGGTACGTTCTGCAGCGTTTTGTTGGGTAGCCCAAGACCTGGTGACTGGCATCTTGGGCCCACCGAGCAAAATCGCTCGACCTCAACTTTGGTTGGCAACCCCCGACTTTCGCGTCATGTCCAGAACCTTCTTCTTCTACTACTTCTACTTCCTCTACGCTTTTTAGTCTCTTCAAAACCACACCCTTTTTAGCCATACCATATTCTTGACCATTTCTGTTTAAAGTGATGCCTGAATCCGCAATGCCAACACCCGTCGATAACAACAAGGGCCTTCGACTCCTTGTAGTCTCCAACCGTTTACCGGTGACAGTTAAAAAAGATACAAGCACAGGAGAATATGACTTCAAGATGTCATCAGGTGGTCTTGTGGCCGCATTAAGTGGGCTCAAGAAAATGATGACATTTACCTGGATCGGCTGGCCAGGGAACGAAAGATAAAACAAACTATGTTCCGTTTTATGCAAATTAATACGAATTATGTATAGGCTTGGATGTTCCGGTTGAAGATCGGAAACCTATGGAGGAGAGACTGTTGAATGAAACGTCTACCTTACCTGTCTTTGTAGATCATGATTTGGCCGATTTGCACTACAACGGGTTTTCCAACAGGTAGACTATAAAAAATAGAATAAGGTTCAAAAAGATGGGTGTATTCATGGCTTCCTATCCTTTAGTATTCTTTGGCCTCTCTTTCATTATCATCCAGGAGAAATATCTTTTAACGAAGAATGGTGGGAAGGATATCAACGAGTCAATCAACTGTTTGCAGACACAATCGACACGATTGTGCAAGATGGTGACCTTGTCTGGATTCAGGATTATCATTTGATGCTGTTACCAGCCATGTTACGAAAGAAAACGAAGAAGGATATTAAAATTGGTTGGTTCTTACACACACCTTTCCCAAGCAGTGAAATTTACAGGTGAGTAACATGACAATGATCTTAAAGGCATTAGAAGTATTGATGTTCTATGTAGAATTTTGCCTGTACGCAAGGAGATTTTATTGGGTGTACTCGAATGCGATCTCTTGGGATTCCACACTTACGATTACGCGCGGCATTTTCTATCATCCTGCACCCGTATTCTCGGACTTTCAACAATGCCCAATGGGGTCGAGTTTGAGGGTCGGTATATCCAAGTCGGTACTTTCCCTATCGGAATAGATCCTGACAAGTTTACGGAGGGTCTGAAGGATCAAAAAATCCAGAATCGAATTGCCCAACTCAAAGGACGATTTGGAGATTGTAAATTGATTGTTGGTGTTGATCGCCTGGATTATATCAAGGGCGTGCCACAAAAGATGCATGCCATGGAGGTCTTTCTCAGCCAACATCCAGAGTGGGTGGGTAAAGTGGTCCTCGTGCAACTGGCCGTGCCTTCTCGAGAAGATGTGGAGGAATACCAGCAGCTACGAAGTACCATTAATGAATTAGTGGGTAGAATCAACGGACAGTATGGTAAGTGTTGAAAATGTTGCGCTGTCATCCGTCGCCTGTTGTTAACAATATACATGCTGTTTATTTGATCAAAAGGCACGGTTGAGTTTGTTCCAATCCATTTTATGCATCGCTCTATTCCTTTTGATGAACTGGTTGCACTGTATGCGGCAGCAGATGTCTGTTTAGTGTCTTCCACCCGAGATGGAATGAACTTAGTTTCTTATGAATACATCTCGTCTCAGCAAGATAACCACGGTGTTTTGATCCTGTCCGAATTTGCTGGTGCAGCACAGTCTTTGAATGGGTCAATTATTGTCAATCCATGGAATACAGAAGAGCTTGCCAATGCTATCTATGAAGCGGTGACAATGCCAGAAGATGTACGCAAGACAAACCACCAAAAGCTGTATCGTTATGTGACAAAGTACACGGCCGCTTACTGGGGTCTCAGTTTTGTCAATGAATTGAGGGTAACAAAGTCTTTGATTTTGGGGATTGCTGATTGGAAACAAGTATGGAACTCATTCTGTTTCTTCATAGCGTGTCAGCGAAGAATTTGGTCAACGTATGTCGATACCACAACTCAACTTTGCGGATGTGGTCCAAAAATTCAAGCAGTCTACAAAGAAAAAGTTGGTATTGCTTGATTACGATGGCACTTTAACAACGACGCATAAACTTCCGGAATTTGCCAAACCTTCCCAGATGGTACTGGACCATCTCAAAACATTAGCCTCCCAACCAGATACCTATGTCTACATCCTCTCAGGTCGTGGTCGTCAGCATCTTGACTCGTGGTTTGCCTCGACAGGTGTAGGTCTTTCAGCGGAGCATGGTTGCTTCTATAAACATCCAGCCAATATTCGCGACCAAATTAATCCCACGGCTGCCAATGATAACAAGCTGGTCAAAGAAGAAGATGGCAAGTGGTATTGCTTGGTGGAGCAGATTGATCCTAGTTGGAAGGAAACCATCCGTCCCTTGTTCCAACATTATACCGAACGAACACCGGGTTCATTCATTGAAGAAAAGGAAATCAATCTTACATGGCATTACCGTAATGCCGATCCTGAGTTCGGCAGTTGGCAGGCAACGGAACTGCAAGTGAACCTTGAAAAATTGTTAAGCCATATGGCTCTTTCGGTAAGGGCCAGCAAAAAGAAAAGACAATACAACCGTTCTCCAGTAGTTTGTATTGATCCGTTTATTTAATTTAATTTCGAAATGAATTAGATTGTCCTGGGTAACAAGACGCTTGAATTACGCCCTTCTTCGATTGACAAGTCGACAGCCGTACGCAATATTATCAGGGATCTTCAGTTACCTGACATCGATTTTATTCTTTGCATTGGTGATGGCAAGACTGACGAAGTAGTGTTTTCTTATTTCAATGACATCCCTCATGCCATCACAAGTACCGTAGGCAAGAAACAAACAGAAGCACACTTTTATATCCCAGATGTGGATTTGGTGAACGGTTTGGTGGAAGAATTGGGTAAATTGTAATTAAAAAAACAAGAAATAAAAAGAATAAAAAGAGGAATTTCACAGTTCTCTAGACCCATTAAGAAAGAAAAAGATAAATAATAACAAAAAGAAACGATAAGAAAGAAACACTTATTAAAGAAAAGAAAAAAGCACGGGAGGGGAAACAGAAGGATAAATACTAGAGTAGAGAGAAAACTTCTTGATCTTTGCTTTCTTTTTCTTAGACAACAATGACCTTAGCTGAAGAATCCAGTCCTAAGAAAGAAAAAAGAACAAATACATTGGTTAGTTGCCCTTAAAAACGAAAAGAAGTGGGCCTATTACTTGTTTCTGTTCATGAAGGTTTTGGTTAACAATTGCAACGTCTTGGTCACGTTGAGTTTGATGTATTCCAAATCCAGTAATTGGACGTTATCTTGTTGCTAATGATTTAAAAATAAGATGCCAATCCATGACCGCAAACTGATGTAATTCAGGTTAAATATTACCTTCTCAAGTAAATCATCCAGCTTAAGATCGATCTCCAGAATGGGCTTATCACGTCCTGAGAAAAAAAACAGATATGGTTATAAACCAGCGTCCTGTAGCATTCCTTATTTTTCTTTTTCTTACCTCTATAATGGAGGGCAATGATAAACGTGCCAGGGATAGGAGAGGTAATGGTCAAGTACGTATTGCTACGTCTTTTGAGGAAACAAATAAAAGAAAAACGGGCAAATCATTTGATAAGCTTCCATTGTTTCGAAATTTGGTTTACACAAGCAAGTTACCTGTTCTCTGGCACTTCTGTTTCGGCAATAATACCGTCTTTTTCCAATTGTTGATGTGTGAATCGGAAGGGACCTTGGGTGTGATTGTTTTTGGCAGGTTTCTTTACCATCTTTCCTTCGACTTCCACGCCGATACCAACTTGTTTCTTGTTCGTCTTATCACTGGCTCCTCCTCCACCCGTCTGAATTCGTACATTCTGCAAATAAGCCTTGTAACTCTCCAGTTGACTTTTCAGGTAATTGTTGTGATCCTGAATGGTTTTATACACAGCCTCCAGCGATCGCAGCTCTTCCACCACCTTGACTTTGAGGTCACCCAAATGGGCCAGCTCCTGGGTAATTTCCTCTACCAATAATCGGTATCCGTCTCGACGATCGATCACCTGAGCTTCTTCCAGCTCCTTTAGCATGTCCTTGACCTTGATCCCCTTACGTACTAACTGAGCATCCTTGGCGGTACCAGCCGTTTCGGCAATCAGATGAAGATTCAAAGGTGGACGGGAAAGATAAGGTAATGTGCGCACTATCTGAACAAAGATAGCCTTGGCCTCCATGTATAAAATATCATTCTGTGTAATGTTGTTTTCTGACATCAGCGTAGTCGTAAGATCTACATTATCAAAACGCAAGTTAAATGAAAAGATCGCTCCGAAGCGAATAAAGGATGATTCGCAGATATTACCTTGTATAGGCATCTCCCATCGACTAAATAATGGCAGATCGATAGGCTTGTTTTCCTTTCTTGGAACTTGAGGGGGAGCGGTACCGACTTCGTTCACCAGGATGCGCAAATGATCCGTGGCTTTTGGCGCGAGCACATCAATATGTTGTTGTAACAAGGCCTGAGTGTTATAGATTTCGTTAGGTGTGATGCTGATCATAATATCCTTTTTAGATAAGGCCATGTATTGATCCATCTCCAGCGATTCGTAAAAATCTCCAACTTCGCAAAGCTCGTTCAAGAATCGATTGGTACGCTCTTTGTTATTCTCAACAAATGGGTTGGTTGGGATCATGTAAGCTTCTTTGGCATAGGATGGTTTGTTGGCGAGATTCTGCAACATCTTGGCAATCTAAATCAACTTACGTTAATCTTACCAATTACTTTAAAGCATCGATGTTTCTCGTATTGGAGATACCAATGTCAAAGTTGTGCGGGGATTATTGCCGGGTAAATTATCGACCAACATGTATGCCTGTGGAGTCACGATAGCTGGGTTGACAAATCGCAAGAAAAAGAATCCACCAATCAAGGATGAAATCGCGTGATCAGTGGCATCAGGATACTTGCGTTTCGTCAACGATCGGATCTGTTTACAAATCCATCGAATACCATAAGGTACTTGATCAAGAGAGCTAATGATTATGCTTAAGAAGGAATCTGCAATTTCCATCAACGCTTCGAGTCGAGGTTGGATGATTTCCTGGACTTGTGGATTGGCTGAGGCGATGTCAGAGGTGACACTCTTCGGGAAATCTGGAGGTAGTTCACCCTGTTCTTGTTCCATTTGTTCCACAATTTCCTCATATACCTGCGGTCGTGTAGTGTGTGTATGTGAGCAATAAAGACAAAACGAAGGTGTCTTGCCTTCAGAGGATTGATTTGCAGATTGACATCCTTGCGCTCAATCAAATGGCTGATCTTATCTGACAAAACGGACTTGAGGTATGATTGACCAGGGCCTCGTCGTGTATATGTAGTCATCATTCGGGACACCGGTGTATTTGCTCGGAGAAGGGAAGCAAATTCAGTGGTAGTCTCGAATTGAGTAGCCAGGACATTCTGTATTTGGAAATCACCCAACGAATGATCATTTCAGTATCAGATCTCTCTCGCCTAGCAATTTTTCGGTTTACTTACCTGAAACATAGTCAATAGGAGATGTTCTTCGCGGCTTTCGTATTGGTTTCCATACAAGGCAAACATAACCGTTTCCAGCAACGTATCAATTTCGGATAGTCTCACTAAACGACAAAGTGAGGCGATATGTCGAGGTTCGCTTTGGAGAAGATAGAATAAATTGCCGTATTGTTGCATTTTGCGGTTATCTGGGTAATGGTCGTCGTTATCCTCATCATGCTCTTCGAGACGTGACGCGACTTCGCTTTGCTATTTTGGAAAAGTAAACTTATGAATACAAAATGACGCCGATTTCTCCATCTCTTTGTTCTTATCTCTTTTACCTCTTCTAAAGCCATTCTACTTTGGATCAACAAGCCAATGCGCGAATCAAGAAAACGAACATCACGTTCACGGATAAAATTCTTTTTGGACTGGCTCGATATTTTTGCTTTTAATTCGCGCAATTTACGTTGTGCTTGATTGGAGAAAAGAAGAAAGAAAAAAAAAAGAAGGATCAGCAAAAAGTAGCCATAACGTGTCCAATTGGAGAAAAGGAGCAGGATCAGAGAGATACACACCTTGAGCAAGATCATCCTCCACTTCCACGTCCTGTTCAGCAGCCATGGAATAGAAGACGGATACGGAATATCGTTTGCTGCCTCGACCCGTGCGTCTACTCGAGTGATGGTTATTAGCAGCAGCCGCAGCCACTGCTCGACTGACAATCGTACTAGAGGTCTGCGGATAGCCAAATGACTGAACCATTCCACTGCGTCGATCAGCCATGAGAGATGGGAAGATACTAAAAAAAGATTAACAGGAAGTGATTGGTTGGGAAAGGGTTAGATGAGAGAGAGAAAAAAAAGGAGAGACTGGAGAGAAAAAGTTACGTGATGTAACAAAGTGATTCTTCTTTTTCTCAAAAAAAGAAAAGAAAGAGAGGGAGTTTTTAGGAGGTGTATAAATATATATGTATATATGTACGTATATATGTGTATGTATCTATATATATATATTTGTATATATATGTAAGAAGGATAGAACACAGAGAAGAAGAGATAGAGATAGAGAGAGAGGGAAGAGAAGAGAAGGAGAAGAACCAAATATAAAACGAGTAAGAAGAAGAGAGAGAAGGAGAGGGCTTCAAAATTGAAGCTATTTTTTTCTGCCAGTGAGAAAAGGAGAAGAGTGAGAGTAAGAGTGAGTGAGTGAGGGACAGCGCGAAAGAGAAAGAGAGAGCGACAGAGATCCATGTTGCACAGAACGACATGTACAAGCGAATCGAACTCTTTCTTTTTTTTTCTTTACTTAGGCGCATCGTTGCGTTCTTATCCCGATGGCCCTGTGTCCCTGGGGTCCACGCGCCCGTTTATACTGTGCATTAGTTTGTTTTTATTTTAACCCTTACCTTTGCGTATATCTGTTGCTGCAAAACGGAATGACCTCGGGAGCGTAAAAAAGTAATTGAATCATCTTTTATTTTTAATTGACGCGTCAAACAACCTTACTATGACAATGGGCACATAAACAACAAACAAGCTTTAAATGACATGGAAACGCCAGACAAGTCTGCGGGGTACTATAAAACAAAGAGAGAGAGAGAGTAAGCCCCTCTTTCCTCTTTCCATTTCCCCCACCCACTGCAACCTAACTTCATGAAGTTGTGCCACCTTCGTACGACTCGAACACAACTTTTGGTCCCATCCATTTGACGTTCGTCAATCTGTCTGTACTTTAAATTCAGCACTTTAATTAGATCCCTAGTGCATCGTTCCTAACCGAACAATCTCACTATCCTCCAGAAATCAGGAACACCCAAAAAGATCAACCATATGTGACAAGTACGGGTTCCTTTTTTTTTTCTTCGTTTGGAGCAGCTCATCATATTGGTTCCACTATATTGAAAATGGACTAGGTCACTAAAACAAAACATTTTGTGCCTTCAAACATTAAACGATATCACTTATCGCTCATTGCCATCAATGCATTTTCTGCTACACACACACACACATATATATATATATCAGCAATGCATGCTTTCACTTTTCCGCAAATACGTTGGAAACTTTTCGGTCAACCTGTAAGAAAGTATTACCAGGAGACCATCTCTCTCTCTTATTCTTCTTCCCATCCAACATATCACCATCCTATCCAGACCCACAAACAAACCCTCCCTTGTTCGTAGACAATAAAAAGATGACCCGATTTCTTTTTTATTACGGTCTTTTCTTATGTGTTTACTGACGAGCAGCAATTTCCTTAGCAGCGGCAGCAGCACGCTTGGCCATCTTAGCCTGGGACTTGACACCCATGATACCTCCACCCCATTGACGGCGGGTCTCCTCGAACTTGTCGTTGTAGTTGGCCTTGACAGCAGAGACCAAGTTAGCCAATTCAGCCTTGTCGGCATCCTTGACCTCGGTGAAGGCAAGGGCGGTGGCGGTCTTCTTGTGGACAACGGTACCGAGACGGGCCTTACCCTTGACAATGCAGTAAGGAACACCCATCTTGCGGCAAAGAGCGGGCAACCACAAGACCAATTCGATGGGGTCGACATCGTCGGCAATCACAACCAACTGAGCCTTCTTGGATTCAACCAAGGCGGTGATGTGGTTGATACCATACTTCACAACGACGGGCTTCTCGGTCTTGGGAACCTCCTTCTTCTCAGCCTTGAGAGCGGCAGCGGCACGAAGACGGGTCTTCTTCTCAGCCTTGGTCTCAGGGCGGTACTTGTTGGCCAACTTGAAGAGCTGGGTGGCAGTGTTCTTGTCCAACACCTTGGTGAATTGGTTGATGGAGGGGGGAACCTTCAAACGCTGGTACAAAATCTTCTTCTGGCGCTGAAGACGAATGTATGCGGGCCACTTGACGAAACGAGAGACATCGCGCTTGGGTTGAATGTCCTGACCTACATTTATTTTGTCAGTTCTGATGTGTTATCCTCCCTTGAAATAGGAAACTTTACCAATGCCGAAGTTTCTGGGACGCTTCTCAATCAAAGGGTTGGCAGGAGCCTTAGCGGTCTGCTTGCCCTTGATGGGGTAGGGAGCGGGAGCAACTTTCTTGCCAGTAGACTTCTTGGCCGGAGGCTATCCGCAATTTTGGAAACCATTCGTTAATATTTTCCATCTACCCTTGTCCATCCATCCATTTCCCTTTTCTTTACCATTTTTTATTTCAAACCTCAAGGATGAGATGTAATGAAAGAGAAGGATTGCCCATGGTCTCACTTCCATCAAGCCCATAAGCCGCGGCCATCCTTGCCCCCCTCCATCTGCTGCCATTGTCAGGCTCCCATGGCCGCACCACTCATTAGCCCGGCTCGGCCCGCCGTAACTATGGTGTATCAACTCCGATCCATCCTTGAATAAATGCATGTTGTGATCAAGTTAAAAAACCTGCATATAACGTTGATATCAGCAATCACACCTCGTATTATAAACGAAATTGTTTTGTTGCAAAACGGTTTGAAATTGAAACTGCAATTCAGCTGGAACATAGGCACATTGTAGAGCATATAGCTGTGAAGAACTATAGCTACCGTTTACGAAGTAAGACATGGCAAGAGACTCAGTTTCCATAGCTGAGTGGAATCTATATGGTTTTTGATGCGATCACAAACTATTCGGATTCTCTCATCTTCATTGAAAAAACTTTCTATACAAAACTTAGTCTTTGTTTGTCTTTCCATAAACAGGTGAAATATGATGAACAATGCATGTGTTTCTTTTATTAGGCATGGTGGACTAATTGAACGGGGTTGAATTTATGACCAATAGATCATATGTACAAGAAAAAGAGAAAGGAGACCATAGGAAAAACAAGAAGATGGAATGAGAAAAAGAAAGAGAAAGAGAAAGAGAAAAAGAAAAAGAAATGTGCATTTTCTGGCATGTTCCCTAAATGAAATGGCGTAAGAAAAAAAAATGAAATAACACTTTGATGAATGCATATTGTTTTGGTCTTGTGTTTGCTTGTTTGCTCGTCTCGAGAGATAGAGAAAGAAAAAAAACAAAGAAAAAGTCAATAGTTGAACAAGATTATGTTCACAAAAATTGGTTTAGCATAGTGAGGCCGTAAATATCATCCACATGAACATGGTTATCATCGCCAAGCAGGTCTGGAGAATTGTAAGGTGAGAAAATAGAGCATGGTGATGAGGAGGAGCCAAGAGATTCGACAGGTGTGGTTATTGACGATGACGATGATGAAGAAGGTGGTATCAGGAGACTGGTAGGTGAATCGTATGAAAAATATGGATAAAACGATTGGAAGGGATCATTTATACGTATCGGGTCATGGAAGTAACCGTTTAGAAGGAAGGGGGAGCCGTATACGTTGCAGAGAGTCACTGGTTCTGTAAGAGTGGTCTTGATTTGCTTCCGTGCTGTAACATAGTGATTTTCCATGTCAATACCGTATCGTTCAAAGACAAACCGATCCACTAGATGTCCAAAATCGATAGGTGATAGAAGGCTGCAGTTGGCCTCTTTCAAAATGCGTAAGCTATTGCAGACGTTGATGGTTGCTGCCGACATATCTTCCGGCAATGGCACATTGCTCAGGTGAACGGACGACGCAAGGCTCACCGACAAGCCAAAGGCATTGTAAAGGTATTTATGCTGTTGATCGCGGAGCATTTGTTCGGCTATATGAATGATGGTATTAGCTGCTGTTGTTCGAATGCTGGAACGGATTTTTGTTGCGTCCTCAGCGGCAGGCGCATGAATATGAATCTGAACGGTATAGTACAGCATGCGGAAGATTCGCGCCATCGGTGACGGAGTATGGCTATTGTGGATTGGGCCATATTCAAGGTAAGCGGGCAATTGACCCAGCCACTCGACCAATGCAGCTACCCTCCGATCCATTTGCCGTTCCCCAAGGATATCTGCGAGTTTGATCATTTCCCTGAATGTCATGAGCTGGATTGCTGACTCAAAACTATAGCCCAGACCTTCTTCTTGTGTCCAGCTCTCATTGCCCAACATACAAAGCTGGCTGTCTTCCAATTGTGGCCACTGGCAGTTGTAATCACCTGTTAAGAGTTGCTCACCGGTGCAAGTTGCCAGCCACCTGTCCATGACATACGCCACCCAGAATGTTCTGCGTTGTATTTCTGTATTCCAAGTAGTATCCGTATAAGCTTTCGGATCAGTGCCAAGATTTAGCTGACAGATGAAATGGACTAGCTTTTGTCTCAAGGAATAGAGTTCTTGCATGTCGCCCACGAGAAAAGCATACCAACACAGGATAATCAGCGCCTACATCGTGAGAATGCAAAATGATTAACAGTCTGAAACCTATAAAACCATTTGGCGCACCTGGGTTGTCTGAAGACTAGGACGGTTACTGGATGAAGCATCGAAATAGTGTTGACATTGGCGGAAAAGCAATTGACTTCCTTCGCAATTAATATCTTCTGCATAACGGCAGCCTATTGTATATATAGCCAATAAAAGCAAGGGCTCTATCTTTTCGGGCTCATGGATCCAACCGTACATGAACTGTGGTCGTGACAGGATTGGGAAGAACGTGTTAAAATGCTCGAAAAAGTGATCCAGCCAAACGAGAGACTGCTCTGAAGGAATAGCGCTTGGAAGGAAATCGTGCCTAATGCCATTGCTGCCCTAGAGGAGGTATCACAGAGTGGACCTTATCAGTGTTCTGCCTCTTTTTGTACCAGAGCAAAAAGAAAGGGGGTGCGGATAATAGAGAAGGGGGCGAAAGAGAAAGAAATAAAAAGAAAATAAGGGGAGGAGAAAATTAGCTAACATACAGCCGATCCTATGAGACAGTGTTCCGCCGAGCTAGTCTTGAGCGCGTCAATGGCACCGGCCACAAGACTTAGAAACATGTTGCGATGTGATAACGAATTAGAGCGGTTATGATCCGTTGTTTTCCATTCTAATGAGTTCCTTTTCAATAATGATTGTTTTTGTTTTCTTTTTTCTTACCTGAATTAACCACTCGATAGTCTTTTCCAAGCAGAGATTCGATTCGTCTTGCACGGCTTTCAATCACTTCAACATGACCCTTAGGGGGGCCACGCTTTTTAGGAGGGTTGGAGTATTCGCAGTGATAACCCATAGAATGGCATCGTGAACATGAAGGTTGGATACCATCACATTTGACTTTTTTCTTGCGACATACGACGCATGCCAAAGTTACTTTAACCCGTTTATATGGCTTTTGGGCGTTCTTTGGCATGATTATAGGTCGGTAAGACAAAGAAAAGAAACAAAAGAGAGAGAGAAATAGAGAGGGAGGGAGAGAAGAGAGAGAGAAAAAGAAAAGGAAAAGGATGAAGCAAACAGTTTGTATGAGAGAGCAAAAGCACAAGCAAAAAATGCGGGGAAGGCCAGTTCTATCTTATTGGTGTGTGTCGTTACCACTCCTGGCCCATCGAATGCAAACTTGACCCAATCGGTGAATTCCATACTGTTAGTCCAACCCGAAAAGTAAAACAAATAAGGATACCGTGACGCTAGATTGACCAAAAGTTTAAGCAAGAGACATAGAGAAAGAAAGGGAAAAAAAAGGGAAGTTTGCCTTTGATCGGTTTGATTTGGAACTAGTTATGATGGATAGTAAGAAAAAGGTAATATCAGGGGACCCTAAAAAGGAAACGAAGGGTCAAAGTTTGGGTACGATCTATGCAGCAATGCGAGACCTTTTGAGATGCGAGTGAACAAAGAGATCGTCCCTTATGCCGTACCACATTTCACAAAAAAAAAAAGGAAGCAAGTTCAACAAACAGCATGCAGTTCCACTTCATACTAGGATATTAGACCGTCGGGAAGGATTATTCTGCATTTAGCTTATTCCATCTTCGTTTTCTTCGCCTCCTACCCTAAAATAAGCAATGATAGGGGCTCTAAAGCATTGCGCGTGCGTGCGTACGAGTCTATGTACGTTCCCCAAGAAAACAAAGAACCACTCCGGGATAAGTACGGAGTTAAACGACTGAGACAAACCAAAACCAACCTACTCCTTTTTCATGATAGCGACAATACTTAAATACTTGATATAAATCCTCCATGAAACCTTGATACATGTTGTAACCTTGGATGCTCGTTTCCTTGTTCAATTTTTTCGTAAGCACAAAGCGATCTGGGTTGAAACCTCTCTCGGTCTCACCAATATTAAATCAAAGTTCAACATACAACACTCCCATTGTCAAAGACAACAACAGCAACAACAAAAGTTCAATTGTTAGGATCAAAAACTACGATATAACCAGATGTGTGGCGTTGACACAATCCAAACTCAAATTGATCGCTTATGCCGGAAAGTCCCTGAAAAAAAAGCATTGTGCAGCTGTTCCCTATTTCGACATGTATACACCATCTCGGGGGGCTCTAGCGCCTGCAAGGTGAGACAAACTCGTGTCGCAGATATGTTTGGACTTGCAGGTTTGTCCAATGGATCCCACTTGTACCCTCACGGACTCATTGATCCATGAAGGTTGCTTAGCATTGTAGTGCAATATGTACTGAAAGGTGCTATGTAGAATATATGTGGGATCCTGTATTTAACTACCTAATGTCAATGATGGTTATCATGCTTGCGAAATGCGATCTCGGTTTGTATGATCCTACTAGACTTCTATGATATTTCTTGGATAGAGTCACAAGTATGAGCCAAAAAAACATCAACAACAGCATTACGTATCTTTGCAACTCTTTGTATGAGAGTTTTCGGAAGGCTTCCATCACAAGCAATGCAAATGAGGTTCGCTGAGTGCCTTTCTCTTTAACAGAAACAATGTCTCCTCGCTATAAGATGGATGCAGAACAATCATTTTATTTTCAGCAGAGCTTGATGTGGAGTATATTTACACAGAATATGCTGCATTCTTTGCAGCCCTGTTTCCTTTTACCTAATACAAGTAAAATAGTACAAAAGATTAAAAGGAAGGAAAGTTGGGCATAAGTACAGAGTGAATGATAGGTAGAAAAAAAGCGTAGACTAGGGTGTTAAATCGGGTAAATCCTTGCTGCATTGGTATGATGATGGAAAATGCTATTTGGCGCCTTTTAATGATTCGAAGTCATGATGCAGCTGACGCAAAAGGTCCCTGATATTTTGTCTTTTCTGCTGCACTTCATGTGCCTTCCATATGTCAATGGTATTTAAGCTTGATGGTTTCTGACATGATAAGAGAAAAATATAAATGTCCAAACGATTCGATATTGCAATATATAAATTACCGACAAAATCCTTGTTATTTTTCCTGGTTGATGTAGAAACATTTCAACAAAGTGTAAAAGGAAGACTCCGCAATCGCAACCATTTTCTTGCTGAGGAACCTGAAGGCATATCGCAATAAGCAAAACGATGGGCTTCAAGTTAGCTAACCTTTGATGGAACGTATTTCGGCTCTACAAATTGAGACTTGTCTATCCTGAGACGTTCAATTGCTTCTTCTTGTAAATATTCTGTAAGGATCCTCGTGCATTTCCGTTGTCGACCACCAAGCGAGTCAAGCACTGACATGTACGGCCTAAAGAATTACATCAGTCGTACGAAATCACTTGAGGTTTGAAGTCATGCAAACGTACATAATAGCTTGATTATCCTCAGTATCACTGTCGACGTCAACATAGAGAATGTTTTTCTTTGTACTGCTTGACGACTGCTTATTTGCTAATCTTGCGGACGAACGCAGCGAGTTTCTTGACTGCATTACTCTATATTAAACATAAAATGTTCTCGGTTCCCGCACAATATCTGTTCACTTACAGGATCTTCATATGTGGAACTTTGCGACAATATATCTTCACGGATACAGGCGTTTAGATTGAAAATGATAACCAAATACCAATGAAAACTAACGAAACAACGTCAGTAACAAAACGAACAGATAGAATCACTTACTTCTCGTTAATCGGAATAATAGCGTATTTCTTATCAAAAAGGTTCACATTAGCAGTCCATTTGCGTACGTTGTTGTATAGTTTGTCCTTCCTGTTTCCGTAAGACAACATGCAGTACTTATCCAAGTATGCACTCACTTAGATTTCGATTGAGTCAAGCGTTTATAGAAAAAGCTGTTGAAGATGTGTGTATCCTTGGCAACTTCCGGATTTGATTTCTCCAATTCATCGGAAAACCTAGTATACGCGAAATTTCACCATCGGATTTAGAATGCGATGAGATGACAGTTGCACATACCATCGTAAGTAAAAGTCTATAATTGTATCATTCAAGAATTCTCCTTCTTTCAACCTCAATATGTCTTGCTTCGTCACTGACACTGCTCCCTTGCCAGAAAAGGGGTATGAAACATACCTAGCCATCGACATGTAAGATCCCTATATGTACTTTGCTCACATATTCATTGATTCTTACAGTGTGTTGTCTTCCTCATCACGCCTAGGTGATAGAACAGGTGAGAGAGATATTGCACGCGGTGTCGCTGCTTCTTTCGTTGCTCTCGTTGTCGTTGGTGTATCATCACAGGTAGACATTGTCCCCTCCACAGATGTGCTTTCTTCTTTTCTTTCTTTTGATAAATGATCAGTGATTTTCTGGTCTTTGACACCCGGTACATCAACAGTTGGAATTTTGAACGGTTGATTGGCCGATTCTTCAAGGTTAATTGCCGTGTTTTTTGAAAGGCTTAACGGTCTTCGACGTGTAGGAACGATAAGAGCTTCAGTATGAACAGGTGAGAGAGAAACAAATCTTTCGCGCTCTGGATCTTGCTTTTCTTCGGCATCCTTCATCTTATCTCGACTGTACGATATCCGTCTTTTTCGTTCTTTTTTCTGGATGTTATTGTTGGATATGCCGGTATCTGACAAAACATTGTCCTTCAGGAATTTGCCCACTCCCTTGGAAAGTAGAAATAATCAAGTAAATGAGATATAGATATAACCATGCCATTCTTACATGATCCATGCTCTTGATTTTAAAAGGCTCTTCAATCACAGGTTTCTGCAAGAAAAGTGTTAATATATTGTTGCTCCCTATTTTCTTAAAGAAACAATACCAGAGCCTTCCGGCTCGCCATTTTGTCCACTATAAGGTTGTCAGTAGCATCCAATGAGGAAAAGACTACATACATCCTGCATCTTCTTCGTCACTCGAAATAAGCTCCACTGCGCTTATACCTTCACGAGGGCGTTTCGTCTTTCGCACCGTGGTATCCTACCATTCAGTTAAAAAAAAAGCTTAAGCGATCAGGTCCACTAATAGCAAAAGCACACATACCACAATCTCTGCTTTACGTTTAACAGAAGATTCTCCCTGACCTTTCATTCTTCTTGTATCTAGAAATATCCCAAGCCGTTAGCCAACCGGATAATCCGGTAACTTTGCTTACATGATAACGACGCGTTGGATATACTCGATCGACGAGCTGATCGTTGTAATGCGGTATTACTAGTTTCATGTCGGCGCACAATGGAGTTGCCTTTAAAAATGTTTCCAATGGCAACGTTTGAAGATTTCTAATAACAGGATTAGTCCGAGATTTTACGATCTATATGACTACCCACATTGGTTGGTACTGCAATAGGTGTTCCTTTTTGTTTTTGGCCTGCTGGTCTTTCCGAGGGTATATAAGTCGGTTTCTGTGTCAATATTGACTTGCTACGGTATGTGATCTGCTACAGATCGTCGGGAATAGACAGGTCAGCAGCAAGAGAGTAAAATAGTCGATACGTACTGTATTAGGAGTAGATGAGGGGAAAACCTCGTCTTGCTCTGGGCTGGGTGAATTATGTGTTTGCATAATCGATAAGATCAGAGATTAGGTTCGAGCAGAGCAACACGATGGCAGGAAATAAAAGGGAAAATGAAAAAGTCAATGTGATGCGGACATTCACTCTTACAGTATGAAATACCAGCGTCTACCTTTAGCTGAGTTTCATTGTCTTTCAGCAGAAGTTGAAAGCGTTCCGCTCCATAGGCGCAGGGACAAATAAGCAGCACTTTCTGCAGCACACAGAACACTCTTCATGGAAAGCAAGTGTTTACGTGTTCAACATAATAACAGTCGCGGTAACAAGATGGGGTTTGATGGATGTATGGTTATATAACTTACCCTAATCACGATAATACGAGAAAAGTAGTCACCGTGCCATGCAAGATAGCAATGGGCCATAGTTCGAAGCCCCACAAATGCTAGTAACGATCATGTTCCGGACGTTGATATTGTTCGTTGTGTTAATGACCATCCATTGCCGTACTGAAAGACATGCCAGCCAGACAACAGCAAGTACGTTTAAACAAGGATTTGGTCTTTTTTATCTGTCTTAAAGATCGCCTTAGAAATAACCATTATTTCCACATATAATTTGTCCAGTCATAGTTTACTTCAGCTTCCGAAGCAAGAGGGAAAACGTGGATTAAGTACGAGAGAAATTTTAATCGCGTATAGAATCTCATGCAGCAGCTTTACAGCAGCCAAGTTCATCCGTAAGAAATACACACAAACAGCTGTTTATTTAACCGGGTTCATAAGTGTTCAACTGGTAACAATAGACCAGACAAGCCTACCTCTATCCGCGAATACCCTCATAGTTAATAACCACAATCTTTCGATAGCAGTTCCAATGACTATTTCTTTCGATAACGTGCAGTTGCGTCCGTTTTTACGTTATCATGCAATAAAACATTCACCTCAATCTTCAAAAGAATGGGAGACACAACACGAAGACGTTAAAACCGATATCACTTTAAGCGACAAAACTTTTATTACCTCTGCGTTGTTGACTATAGATAACGCGTGAAGAGTTAACAAGAAGCTAATATTTCACAATAAGGAATAGCTTGTAGAAGTTTAGGAAGAATAGTCAACAAGGGGTGCTCTGCAGGCAAAACCGCTAGGCAGATATAACAAGCAGTTTGCCCAATCAAGTTGCGCATCTTTTCAATTGTAAACCAATAAGAACTTTTTGCCGCTGCTACTACCAACTAACTTGTGTTCATCATCAGGCAAACGAAAACTGCGCTTCTCAGTTCCCGATCAATTAAATTGGTAAAATTATTTCGCTTATCCCATAAAAATGTGTATAACAGTTTGTACAGCTTTTACAATCTTACTCTATCAGTTTGGGTTTTACACGGATACATGGATGAAAGGGCCTTATTTCTTCGAAAAAAGTGTAGCTTCATAGAAACTATTAGGATTTTGATAGAATAATCTGCCTTGAGACAATAGAAATCAAAAATAAAGAAGGCTTGAATCCGCGTATGATATAATCTGGGGCATGATCCAAAAACGGTCTACTTGCGACGGCGTGATGAAGGTAGCTGAGCAAGATCCGTTCGCTGATCAGAAAAGGAAGGTTGCAGAAATGGCAACAGGGAGGAAGCGTGGCACTACTATGGCTCAGCTCTTTCCCTTTTTAAGTTTCATACCCTACTTCAAGAAGGTATGTGTAACCCTTCCTGTTTTATTCGAACCAGTAGTTATCCTGTGTCAAAAACCATCGTTTAAACGCCTTCTCGGTATTAGAGTTTTGCCTTCCAATTTTGATCGATTTCAACGAATATAGGATACATTGCTTTTTGTATGACAATGCATGGTTCTCGCCCTTTTCTCTAGGACTGAGCATAACACTTTATCTGATAAATGGACAGTTATACATATTCCTTTTAGGACACTTTTTGACAAATCTGAAAACAAGATAATACTTCTCTTTCAAACGAAAACACGCGTGCATATGTAGAACGTACGCCCATGTATACGGAATACAGACATCGTTCTTAGAACATTTGGCCATCATCATTCGTATTATCCCGTTGCAAGCTCTCTATATGTTTGCTACACCGAGTATCTCCTTGTTTCTATTATTCTTTGTTTTCTCAACCACCATGAAAATCGCCATTATCAAGCAAGCTTTTGCCGAAAACCGTCTTGGCTTTGAAGTTCTCGCCATCTCTAACGTAAATCAAGAAGTATAT